>OZ018401.1:13766380-14064495 GCA_963969585.1 Drosophila helvetica | reverse complement strand
CTGTCCAATTCGATTCTCTGATCTCTTCCAGCTGCAAGACTCCCAAAGGCGGCGAAGATGGCGGCGGCTCCGGGGGCAGCAGCGGTGGATACGGCGGTGGTGGTGGAGGCGGCTACGGCGGCATGAATGACCGTAACGATCGTGGCATGAATGACCGTGGCGGCGATCGCTCTGGCGGCGGTGGTGGATACAACAATAGAGACCGTGGCGGCAACTCCGGCGGCGGCGGTCGCTATTCAAACGAGAATGGCCGTGATGGAGGTGGCGGTGGCCGTGGCGGCGGGGGACGTGGTGGCGGCGGCGGTGCCAATCGCCGAGATGGCGGCGGTGCTATGCGGAACGACGGCGGCATGCGCTCCAGGCCATACTAACGACCTGTTTGGTAACCCGATGTTTTTTTTTCAGACTTACGTGTTAATCGTAGCGAAAAGTAAACGTTTATCAAGCATGTACCCCAGTCAAAGCAGAAGATGCAAATGCGCAGCCACATCAACCATTTTATCTGATTTCTCGCCCCCCAGAACACCACACACACACACACAAACACCACTCCACACACACCCACACCCGCACCCCACCCTACCCTCCCTCTTTTTTCGATCGTTTTGACTTAGACTATACATATATATGTAATCTAATTTAACAAACACTATTTGTAATATTGAAACAAAAACAAAGTATAAACTTACATATATATATGTGTGTATTTTTATAATTGTAAATACATATATATATATATATACATTATATATAATAGAAGAGGTCTCCAAATCTTTTATTACCCTTAAGGGTGGCAAGGGGTATCCACAAACCCATACACAAATATTTAGATGTCTGAAAGTTATTACTTCTGGGGCAACAACAGATTAACTTAAGGTATAGGTCCAGCTGTGAGCATTTGGGAGCAGTCCAACAATAACAGCAATGAAAGTCATGCACACGACATGCCATTTGTTTTTTTTTTTTCGTATTAATGGGAATGATCAAAATCCTTTGTTAGTGCGGCACTCACATCCACAAATAAGTAAATATCCAGTGTTATGGATTTGAAACAAACGCATTTATCTATCATGAATGTATGTACATTTTATAGGATCTATGTAAGTTGCTAAAGTATGAGGATCTGTGTGAGGGGATATGATATGTTGGATATCTATTCGCACCTTGTGCTGGCCAATTTATGATTGTTTTGTTATATCACCTCCTTCTGGTTTTTACAAGAAGAGCTGGGGCGGGTGAGTATTCAATTTTTTCTTGGTATCCAGCTATGTAGTTGTTTTGAGGAATTAATTGATGTTTATACGAGTGGATCATCAATGGCAGTGGCAGTCAATTTGGCTATCGAGGGTCGAAATGGCAGTGTCCATAGCACAGCCTTCCTATGTGGCTAGGAAACCAGATAAGTAACATTCTCGGCAAGTGTTTCAATGAGATTGGTATTGGTAGGAGTAGTAGCCGCCAGTTTATTCTTGTAAATAAACCATGAACACTAAAACCATCATTAATATAGGCAGATTTCAAACGTATAGTCGTTCAAAAATAATATAACTTTGCCATTCTTTGGAATGGATTGATTCGTAGTTCGGTTTGTCGCCAATTAATGCAACTAAGGAAATAAATACAAAAACCCCATTTTGAAAAATAAAAAAGTTGAAGAAACGTAAAAAATGTGGGCAAATTTAAGCTTTGGCTTTATATATCTTTATGCATAGACATTGTATGGACACAAATCATACACTTGTCTTTACAGTTCTTCAATTTGTATGGATATCAGCGCTGTAGATGCCGAATAAAAACAATTGTATGTATTGGGAATTTAAAAGAAAAGATTTTGTGGGTATATTGCAAATTGTAAAGACGGTCATAAGATCTACTTAATCAGGTCTACAACCTTATTTTTGTCACGTGCAAATTACATTCAAACAAACAGATTTAAAAGCCGACTTTAGGTGCTAAACAAAATAGTTACATATTTGTCTTGGGAATGTGTGTGGGTGTTTTTATAAAATTTTTTGTTTTAATATTACTTTTTGAATATACATTAGTTAATATTACAGTTCATCTTTTTCTAGCAAGGTATAGCGATGCTTGGATGGGCCCAATTCCTTGAATTTCGATTCGGGCGGTGAGGTACCTTTGCCGGTATGTGGATCAGGGTGTATATCATTACTCGAGGGATCCGGCCCATAATGAAACTCCCTGTAACAAATACCAAGCGGAAATAAATAAGATATTTTGTGAAGCGTTTTCGTTTTGTGCACTGTACCTGTGCAGCTTCCCGCTGTAGAGATCCTGAAGGAATTGCTTTAGCTTGCCCGGCGTGTACATATCACTAAAGTGGGGGAACAGATACATGTGCTTGAACGAATCGATGGCTATCAATGGCAGGTCGTCCTCCGACTTTCCCAAGTGATGCAGCGGATGGGCAAATCGTTTGCCATCTGCCGTCAGAAAGTTGACATTCTCTGCAAGAAAAAGAACCATAAATTCACAATCAGATTGGATGTTTTTTAGAGAAGAAAGCATGTGTATTTTCATACGTTTTTCATCTAGCAATTGACGCTCAATAATGGACTTGTAATCCTTGATGGAGTTGAGATCGTCTGGCCGGTGGAAGAGTATCAGGAACGGCAGTCCTTCTTCGGTGAGCTCCTCGGCATTCTCGAATGTTATCTCCCTGACCAGCGGCACACACTTCTCCTGTATCCATATCTTCAGTTCATCGAAATTCTGCAGGCTGCCAGTGTAGGTCTCATCATTCTCGTGCGACAAGGCCACATCGGGTCTAAACACAATGATGGGCGTTCCTATATAAGTTCGAGCCAATCAGAGACAGAGAGCGAAATGTGATGATTCTATCCGTAAAAGATTCGATGCATCATTGATTGACCCTTACCAGGTGGATGCATGGCCTGTGAAGCATCGCCGAAACCCACATGGAACTGGCAATCCTCTTTCAAATTTGTGGCCACTTTGCGGAATGTATTATATTCCGGCTGATCCCTGCGATCGAAGTAGCCCAAGATGAGACGCTTCTTTGAGTCCAGATGCTCCAGATCCTTCAGCGATTTGAACTCCTGAATGGGATCCTCCAGTTGTTTCTTGACAAACTCCAAGAAAGCATCCGCCGAACGCTGGCCGCGATATTCCCGCTTGCTAAGCTGTCCATTGCGTACAATTTTCAATGTGGGATATTTATTGATGTGAAACCGGGAGGCAATAGCCGTCTCCTTGTCGCAATCCACTTTCCCGAGCACAACACGGCCGGCATCGGGGAATTCCGCCTTGATCTGTAAGCAAATGCACATTAATCTTGGCAACGGTTCGAACTTGAGGATATATTATATATTTGGCTTACCTTATCTGCAGCCTCACTGAATATGGGCGCTAATATATTACTAAATCGACACCATTCGGCATAAAAATTAAGGAAAACCAATTCATTAGATGCTGCAAAAAGACACAAGAAATTAAACATCAACAATTTTCACAGTTTCTAAACGGAATTGACGTTGTTGTTAACAGAGAGAGGCAGATAAGATAAAGAAAGACCTTGTCTGTAGGAAGCCAATCAATCCGTCAAGATTTTAGCCCTACCATACGCTGCTTATGTCCCAAGTAATTCAATGACTCACTCACGTGGCAGTCAATGTTTATGATATGAAAGGAACAAACAAGTGTGAGACCAGATGTTTGTATAACAATTAAGACGGATATTGTATCCCAATTACAGGGAAAACTCGAATTGTTATACTATCCACCTGACTTTCTGTAGAAGAGTTCGAGTTTTAGCCGCTTTTGTTGGTTTTTAGACACGTTGGCAGCAGGTCGCTTCAAAACGCCTGCCAGCAACAATGCCTGATCAATTTATCGGGCCAATGGCTTTGTGTGAAACTTGTGACACGTCAATGCCCACCCAAATGTTGGCTAATTGATTTTCTGCACTGTGATGCTGGCTTCTGATTCTAGCGCAGCGGATGCACCGTGTGCACCGCTTGGAACCTTACCTAATGTCATATCAATGTTTTCACTGGTCATGGGCACCGCTCCCGCCGCATCTGTGGCCGCTGGATGTTGCAGGAGATGAAGTATCTGGAATTATGCATAAAGTCGCGCCTCTTAGTTTCCAGACATTGGAGTGATGTGTGGTGGGATAATATGTCTGGGCGTGGAGTGACAGACAGGCGAGCGGGCGGCCGGGCGACAGTATCTTTTGAATTATTTTCATGCCTAGCCGGGTGATCGAGCGATCAACCGCCCCGCCGTCTGCCAGCCAGTGTGTTTTCTGCGGCATTAGAACACGTCGACTCACCGCTAGCAGAGCTATGCTGGGCCCCAGCTTTTGAATTCTTGCTTCAATCATTTTGGGGGGCTGGCTGTGGGTGGAGGGGTTGCGACGAATTGCACACAGAAATGGAAACCAAATTATTGAATTCGATTCAGTTCGGCATGGATTGGAATGGAAATTATTGCCTATTGTCGCACTGCAAACGTATGTACAAGTATCACCTAGGGTTGGGAAAAAATCGATAGCGCCTGTCGATATTATCGATGGTTGAAAATTTATCCGACCATCTATTGGTGTACTGAATGGCGTATGTTTTTGGATGAGTATTCTGAGCGAAAAACCATTAAAAATAGGTATTATTCTTTTTATTTGTCAATTCAGCTTAAAGTATAAGCATATCAACTTAATATGAATGAAATATTTTAATTTTATCTATGTTAAATTGCTTATTTGCACATTTTCCGGTAGTATGGTCGACTATCGATGTTTTCCACTTAACCCCCCTTCATTTAAACAGGTGAACAGCTTGAGTTAAACCGCGGAAAATAATAGCCTATTTACACTACAGTGAGTTACCTATCGATAACCGAGGAAACTCAATAACTCAGAACTGGTGTCTACACTACACAAAAGTTGAGTTATTGAGTTTTGGCTTGCTGGCAAACACGAGCGTGCGTTGTTTTGTTTAAATTATTAAATTACGCAAATATGAACTTCGAGGAAACATTTATGTTGTATTCGGCGCAGCTAGAAGCAGCGATGGTGTGATGTATTGATTTGGCGACAATGTGTGCACAATGTATTTGGATAACATTTTAAATACACTCATTTGGACCCTGGTAAGAAATTGTCATTTCATTTTCAAGTGCTTCTATTTTATAATAATATTGAATTATATTATAGCCGCGATATGAATCATTTTGGGAGGAGGACGTTGCGAAGAGCTCTGATGCCTTTTTTAAGGAAAATTTCCGCCTGGAAAGGCATGCGTTCAACATACTTGATGGACTGTTGCCCAAACTCCAAAAGAAAGACACTCCTTTTCGACTGACAATCCCTCTGTAGAAGAGAATAGCCATTGCCTAGGATCCTCTGCGGAATATCATACTGTAGTGTGTCTATTTGCTGAACATATATATAAATAAAAATTGAAAAAAGTACAATTTTGTTTCATTTATTTGCTTATTTATTTTTAAAAATGTGCCAAAAGTCCAGGAATGCCTTTAAGGCCTTAAGTGACCAAACAAATCTCGTATCTAGGGATAAAATTGTATTAAAAGTATTGTTTTTAGGAAATATTTGTTTGTTTACCTTTTTTCTCCATAATCACATTTGTTTTTTGTTGTTTTTTTAGTGGTGATATTTCCACGATAGGCAGATCAGGGTTGAAATATTCGGAAAATCGGAAAACTCGATTGAAACTCAACCTAAACTCAACTTTTTTGCCACCTCTAGGGCCCCTATGCTGCCCCATGTAAATGAAACTCGAGTTTTGACCGAAACTCAATAACTCAATAACTCAACTGTAGTGTAAACAGGCTATAACACTGCTTGTAAATTCTTCTTGTAGATCCTTCCTGTCCTTCCTCTTCCTTTACAAAAAACCAAGATATCTTTCCCGTGAACTGCGCATTTCAAGTTTCAAAACACACATTTAAATGCCCATTGGTCGACAATGGGTTAACGTTATCTGTCCAAGATCGGAATCCATATTCCTAAATTTTGGTATGCGGTTTAATATTACTAGCTAGCTAGGACCCTCAGCCCTGAAAAAATAATTTTATTCGATTTTTCAATCAATTTTCTACACGATTGGCTTATTTTGAGGGCTTCTCTGTCAATGGGTTGTAATAAAGTTCAAACAAAAAAGGTCAAAGGGTATAAAACGTAAGTGTGTACGGAATGAAACGTAAGTTGGTCGAATGTTACGTCATTGTTGCTGGTCAAACGGTTTCAGCTATGGTATTGTCTGGACATTTTTATACCCTTTTTCCAACTGACATTTTCCTAAGCTGGCATTTAATTATATTTCCTGTATATATATCTAAAACCCGCAACATATCCTGTATCTGTAATATATACACTATTGAGTTTTTGGCAAAAATTCAGTTTTTTATACATAGGATAAGCTAGGGTCTAGTGGTGGCAAAACTTTGAGAAATGGTTGCTGCTGTTCGATGTTCCGAATATTTCAGATCTGTTCTGACTATCGTGCACTAGTAACAACAAAAACTAGCAGATCAAAACTCAAATTTTGGCGCGTATGAATTATGGATAAGGGGAAAAGAAGCAAATATACATATAATCCTTGGAAAAAAACTTTTAACTAGCTTTATCATTAGATCAGCCATTTGAATTGAATCATAAAAGCTTGCTGGAAACACACGCACGTATCAGCTCTCAAACTCAATAACTCAACTGTGTGCAAGCTTAAATCCGAATTTGGAGTTATTGAATCTATCATTAGATAACTCATGTCAGTGTAAATAGCCTATTAATTGTGTAAATTAAATTAGAACAGAAATTTGGGCTGCGCGTTCACAGTTACAAAATCACGCTTTTAGACTATCGATACTAAGATACCGATAGGCCCAGTCACAGATGTGATGGAACAATATTTGCGAATCTTTGTTTATAATAGCTGACGTTTATGGATTTTATGGTGGTAAATAGAGCAAGAAAAAGCAGAAACCAAACGCGTTTTTAATTCGGCAATTATTTTAAATAGTATATGTACATTCCAAAGACGTTTAACGAAGGTTTTTTTGTTTGGCCACAAATGTGTGTGTGTGGTGCGTACATGCATATACATATGTACGATTGTTTTGTGTTATTGTTGAGTTCGAAATATCGGAATATGTACATACAAACATACGTATAAATATTTAATTACTTTGTTTATGACAACATAATTCTGTCTTTGGCATTGAACAACTCAAGCAACAAGGATCTAGCCGAACATTTCAAGTACGACAATTGAATTATTTTTCTCAATTTCAAACTTATTGGTAATGGAAATCACGATAATCTAGCAATAAATATACAAACATACACCCCATATGTACACACATCCCTATGTATGTAGTGCGCACCTTCAAGCGATTGCATATGTATGTGCGTATGCATTCCGCATTATCTATATTGCCACCACGACATACAAAACAAAATTAACTTCGATTTGTTCTAAAGGTGTTGGTATTTGTTGTATTTAGTGCTCTTGGTACGTATGTATGCTTCATTCAAACATTCACACAGATATGCGTATGTATGTGCCTATGCAGATACATTGTATAAGTGCCCCCGCGTCGCGAGACACTGAACGGAACGCCAGATTGCCGACGTCCCATCCCGTCTTTTCCACACACACACACACAAAACATAGGGAGTATGGGCTGGAAAGTTCCGTAAGATGACATGGGGTGACAGGAGAGGAGACCGAGAAATCCCCTCCCTGGAAACTCTACGTCCGTTAGGCAGGGCAGAAATATGCAATGGGCAAAGTTCACTCCACTGATATAGCCAGGACATGGCTGGAGAAACTCTCATTAGTATTGGGCTGGGGGGGTTCCGAAAACTTGTCTCTAAAGTATCTCGATCTATGTACATATGTATGAATATGTGAAGCATTGCAATATACATACATATATGTACGAGTGCACGCACTTGTAGTATCTCTAGATATATGTGCATATATATGTATATATATGGTTAGTGAATGCTAACCGGATTTTTGCGCACACATTCGACTAAAAAGCGAGAAAAGATACATTAAATATAAGCAAATAAATAATACTGTATACATTATATATAGTCTTATTTTAGCCGATTCACACAATGTCAGATGGATCACCGCCTCCATCGATTTGCTTTATACGCGCCGCCGAATCTTATCCAAAATCACAAATGGAGAAGGAAGACTCGCAGCTCTTTGTACCATTTCCAGAACGTATGTGTGCCAAGAACATCAAGTACAATAGCATACATATGTATAACAATTCGACATTCATTACTTTTCAAACAGTTGCTGGCGAGTCAATCAAGTACCTAGGACGCACCGATGATGGTGTTCTGGCGCTGTCCAATTATCGCATATTTTTATCAAAAAAATCAACGGCATACGAGACTTATGTGCCCTTGGGTCTGATCGAGTCGGTGCAGGTGCGTGACCTGTTCCAGCTGATTGTCAATTGCAAGGATGCCAGCACAGTGAGGTGCTCCTTTCAGTCCGCCGAGCAATGCTCGGAATGGCAGCGACGCATTCAGTTGCTCATCGGTGTACCTGTATCGCTGGAGACGCTCTTTGCCTTCCCCTTTTACTCGTGGACCTGTGACACGATTGGTTCAACCAATGCCAATGCCAATGCCCATGCCCAGGCCCAGGCGAATGGTAATGGCCATGGAAAGGAGCGCATTCCCCAGCAAAATGGTTCTGGATTCGGATCTTGCATGAAACCTCCTGCCCAATTGAGTGAGAACTTTCCATCGGCCTGCGAGATTGTGTCGCAGGCAAGCAGTCGCTTGCAGCGTGCCGTGCGATATGAGAGTGATTTCAAGAACGAGGTGGCACGCCTGGGCTTCGATCTGAAGGGCTCCTGGCGCATATCGACAGCAAATGCCGACTTTAAGCTCTGTCCATCGTATCCGCCAAAATTGCTTGTTCCTTGCTGCATTACCGACGAAATGCTTCACAATGTGGCCAACTTTCGCGGCTCAAGGCGTCTGCCGGCCGTCGTCTGGCGGCATCAGAGGTCTGGCGCCATACTGGCACGCTGCAGCCAGCCGGAGGTCGGTTGGCTGGGCTGGCGGAATACCAAAGATGAGCAGCTACTGAAAGCCTTGGCCGATGCCTGTGCCTTTGACAGGGGCGAGCACAACAGGCGCCAGACACAACCCACAAAGACCCAAGCCGAAGCCCATGCCGCCGCCGCTGCCGCTGCTTCGAAGGACACAAACGGGCAGTCAAATAGCTCCGGCAATAGCTCACCATCGCTCGATGACTCCTCCTCGCATGAAGAGCTGGCCCTAGACGAAATACGAGTAGGTTTTTGCACTGAAACTGTTGCCAATTCTGAAATCCAAAATCTCTATTTAATTTTCTTTGCATTTTCAAGAAAATTCTCATTGTCGATGCACGAAGCTATACATCTGCCGTCACGAATCGAGCACGCGGTGGCGGCTGTGAATGCATTGAGTATTATCCTTGCGCCGAAATCGAATTCATGAGCTTGGGTAACATTCATGCGATTCGTAAGAGTTTTCATGCGGTCCGTCAGCTGTGCGCCTCATCGCCAGATGATCCAAAGTGAGTAGAACTTTCTTCTCAGCAATTCCTTAGAGTTTAAAGACATAGAGAGAGTGAACAGGTGGGTGTGGCTGCCCTACTGTGAGATCTCATGCCTGCGTTGGCCTCATTACGACCCTCGGCGATCTCCCTAATTAAAGGACACAAAAAAATGACAAGAATCTCAAATAGAAATTAATTATATTCTGTTTTCCCAATTGACTATTTCCAGCTGGTTTGGACAGTTGGAAAAGACGATGTGGATGCAGCATTTGTCGGGTCTATTGGGTGCAGCCATGACCGTTGTCCATACCATCGAGAAGAACGGACGACCCGTGCTAGTGCACTGCTCCGATGGCTGGGATCGTACGCCACAGATAGTGGCGACAGCGCAACTGTGTCTGGATCCATACTATCGAACTGTTGAAGTATGTCACTGCTCAATTAATCCATTCCCTGAATAACAATTATTAAACCCATCTTTCTTTTCGATGGATAGGGTTTCCGTGTGCTGATTGAACGTGAATGGTTAAATTTTGGTCACAAATTCGCCGATCGTTCGGGCAATGGCCCCAACTCCGATGAGGTGAACGAGCGTTGTCCCGTCTTTTTACAATGGCTGGATCTGGTGCATCAAATCCATAGGCAGTATCCATGCAGTTTTGAATTCAGTATTGGCTACTTGGTAAGACGTTTCCCACTGCCTTTCAGCGGTCTGGTCGTCCTTGTATTGTCCTATTAACTGATGTTCATTCTTCTTTCAGATAAAACTAGCACAACACTCGCTATCCTGCCTGTTTGGCACTTTCCTGTGCAACTCGTTGAGGGAACGCATTGAGAATTCCGTGTTTGATCGTACGTTTTCAGTGTGGCCATTTTTAGCTGAAACTATGTATAGAAATCCACTCTATAAGCATGAGACTGAAAAGGTATGCTTGATAAATATGCTCTGGAGTGCCATCCCCTTCTATATTCTATATTTCTATATTTCTCTTTCTCTGTGTTTGTTCTCAGGTTCTTTGGCCAGCGCACAGTGTGCGGTTTTTATATTTTTGGTCTGACGTTTATCTCGGTAGCTTAGGCAACAAAAATGGCACTGATCTTCCATTACTAAGTAATGAACGACAAAGCGCCCATAATGGTAAGTAAATAAACGACTAGAAAAACTAGAAAAAAAACCACCTCCTTCATTAAAAGAACATTCCTATTCACTTATGGTAAAGGTGTTTCATTAAGTTTTAAGCGGGTTTCGATCGAATATCGGGTATTCTAGAGTCAAGGCACGTGAGCTTCCACAGAAACATTTCGACGGTATTTATTTCTTATGGTATTCGATTTTGGATCTATGTATATTCATCTTAAAACCAAATACTAAGGCAAGATAAATTTCCAGCTGGCGAAAATATCGTTTGCATAAGAAAATCAACCCTGTTTTTTTGGACAGTTAAATTTTTGTAAAAAGACAAGATAAATTTAATACCGGATCAAAATCCAAAAAAACAAACCATGGTATTTCGTTGAACACGAGCGAAATATAGAAATATTCAAGACAGCGAGCAAGCCAGCAAGAATAAATAATAAGTAAGGAAAAGCCAGGAAAGGATAATTATTTTATGGATAATTATATGGAAATTATATATTTAACTTACTTATTTATATGGAGATAAAAACATGTGGGTTACACTTTTAGAGCTGCCCAATCCCACAATGAATGCATTCCTGTTTCATACCCAATTGGAACTTCTAACAGTATTGAACTGTAAACAAAAAACAGCTGACCGCACTTCAGTATAACCGTAGCGCAAGGTACACCTGGTCACACTCTGCCGACAGCGAAATATTTGACAATTTCACTAGCGAAAAATATTTCTTTTCTTAGTATGTACTAGACTTTTCTCGCAGCTAATGGTCACTGTTTGTGTCATTCGCTTAGGGGAAATTCATAAAGAGAATCAACATAATTTGATCAAATTAAACTATAACTTAAATTCGGATAAAAATCAAACAAAAAGCTATCATTCTAATCAAACAATACGCATCATTTAGGTTCGTTGACAAAAACACGGTCCTCTGAAGATCTTACAACGAATGAATTGGGACAGAGCACCATTTCGAGAAGATCGAGTGATCCGAATTTGACCGTAGAATCAATGTGAGTATTGTTAATGATAAGAAAGTAGACGATATTCAAGCAGCAACTAATTATACTCCCATTTGCAGTGTTTCCGAGTGCGCTCTAAATGTGAATAGTAACTCGATGTTTGATATACGATCGGAGGCGGACAGGAGGCAGTGTGTTAGCGAAAATAATGTCCATGATAATGTTAAAGACTCCAAAGAACCAGAGGTAAAGCATAAGGATGCCGAAGACGAGACAGATGCCAGTTGTTGCCCCACAAAGTGTACCTCCAAGCAGTTCAAAAACGACCAAAGTTCAGCTTCTAACCGTGATATATTATTGGAAGCAGCAGCATCACCAGAAGCATCACCAGCAGCAGCAGCAACAACAGCAGCAACAACAGCTGCAACAGTGCCAGAGCCAGAGCCCTCTCAGTCACAAAGCTCTGAAACCGCAAATGCTGTCGCAAATGCCTTATCGAACGGTTAGCCCTGTAAAACTCTGTTCTTTCTAATTCTAAGAAATCTTTTGCTTCAATTTAGATCGAGAACAAGGAGTTAGAAGTGATACAAGCCGCGCTCTTTGGCATGGCCCGATTGATACTAGTACAGATACCCTAATTCCTACAGAGGCCGTGCAACAAACGAAATCTGACAATAACCACCACGTAGCGCCTTTGGAGAATCACGTGATAAACACGGACAAAAAACCAAATGAAGGAGTAGCACAGTTCCCTATCCCAAGTGCTCCTACCGCAAGCAATAAAATCAGTCAGAGCTACAACAATTTGCCTCGGGTACACATAAAGCCGAATACGAATACGAATGCGAATGCTACTGCTGCACGCTGCACGAATACGGCGCAAAGGAAAGAAGCAAGTGCACATTTTCCGCACCATTTGGACTTGCATGTGCCCAGCAGATGCAAGGAGGAACAAACTAATGCCAATGGTTCGTTGATTGATGGCCACAACCAAAGTGCTGCTGATGAAAGCCTGTACATGTCACCTGAGGTACTACCCACCCTGGGCAGTCGAACGCGCAGGAATACTTTTGGTTCAAGCTACAGCCGGGACATTGGGCATTTGAAATTGGCAGAAAATGGCAGGTGAGAGAGTCACCTGAATTCATCCAATAGATATAGAGTTATAAACTGTGTATGTGTACTTCTACAGCACACACAATTTCCCATTGACGGGTGGACTAATTTCATTGCCACCGACACCATTGGGTATTCAGGAACGCCCGCAATTCACAATATCCTGTCCCGATGGCCTGGCTCATGGCCTAAGTGAACAAAACATAAGACTTCATCAGATTGTGCAAGAACACAAGGTAATAGTTGGTCTAATTGATGTTCTTAATGCTTACCGATCTGATTTTCGATTGACATTTATATTTATAGCAACGCGAAGAGGTACTACTGCGGGAAATACATGGAATGCGTCTGGCCCTCCTGGAGAAGGGCTGTCCCAGCTGCAACAGCATCGTCTCAACAAATGTGGAACATGTAATTGCCCTTGAATCTGGTTTAGAACTTATTGAGAACCATATGTAGATTTGCGTATATTCTTGAGATAGCGAGAGGCCAACGTATGGTCTAGCCATTTGTATCAGTATATTTGATAATATATGTATGTAGTTTACTTCGGGCTGTAGGACGTCTCCAGATTGTATATTATTTTGTGTGTGTTTTTTGTATAAACTCTTGCAGCCTTCCACAGTCTAATGATTTGAATCTCCTTTAGGAAAACGGATCGGATATCGTTGAAAATGCTTCGACGTGTTCTTGGGAGGCCGTCGAAGAGCGTAGTGGCCCCTCGTCGTATGCCCCATCTTCGATACAAGAGAAAAAAGCAACCAGCGTTCTCTGGGTACCAGATCATGCCGTTTCACGTTGCTCCAGTTGTCAAACTGAGTTCTGGCTGGGACGCAGAAAACATCATTGTCGGTGCGCATTACTCTTTTCAGTAATACCTACACACTCTCATACACACTATACACGTAGTATTTCTTTTTGGTATTTTTATTTTTCAAAAAAATAACAAATTTCTCTCATACTTTCTTATAGTTTTTTTAACCATCTAATCCTTGAAGTTGGAATTTCAAAACTACTTAAATATTCCTACAGTATATGAATAGATTATTCAATTCTTCTTTTAAGTCTCCTTCTACGAGAATAGTAGTTCCTAGTGGCCCATCAATTTGCTTTTCAAACTGAGACACATGACTAGACTAGTGCTAATCAAGAATATATACATTTATATATATCTCATTATATGCATTATAATCAAATAATTTGTCCTGAAATCGGTTTAGTTTGCAACCATTAACTTTAACAATATTTTTCTTGATTCCATTCAAAGTATTACTACATATTATTCTCTAATTTAATAATTACTTGCGCTTTCATTTCAGATCATGTGGAGAAATTTTCTGTGCTGACTGCTCGGAATTTTGGGCCCCTTTGCCGTATGAAAAGCTTTTCAATCCCGTAAGGCTATGCGGATCTTGTTATACTACAGTCACATCCAATGTCCATGAGTATGCTGCCGTGCCTTCCGACTCCGCGGCGAATGAGAGAGCGGCTGGACGGCCTTCTGCCAGCTCCTAAGACAAGCTTTCATTATGCTGTGAGTTGGTGCACCTCCTCCTCCTCCAGCGTTGTATCGATATGTACATATAATACATATACTCAGCAAACAATATTTATTATTACATATGTATGTGTTATAGCACCATAATAGCGGAAATTCCTTTGTGCGATTGTAAAGAACACGAAATTATACAAATTTTGTTAGATATATATTATGGATATATGGAAACAAAATGTAAATTTAAATACAAACGTAAAAAAAAACAAACCTATTTATTTATATATTTTAGCGGATGGTTTTTTTTATTGCAGTACCCAACTTTCTACACATTTTTTCACAGAGCCTTCGTAAGATTAGTCAAATTCATTTTTATCAGTGTGTGATTCTTTGCTGGCTGTGTCTGCTCTTCTCTGATGTTCCGTTGCCGTTACTCTTGTCGTTTCCTATTCTATTGCAAACAAAACACACACTGCTCCCTCTTCCTCCACGAAGAATCAAATCAATGAATGAAAATGATAAAATATTTGCACTTTAAGCGGGAAAAAGAAGATTTAAGTCAAAAATTACTATTCAAAATAAATAAACATTTAAAAAAATATGTAAACACAAAAAGAGTCATGACAGCTCACTAATCAAAAAGTAACTACTGAAATGTCAAAATATTCAAACTCTAACGAAAGTTTAACCGTTTGGTGTGCCCCTTTCCGATACCATATTTACCGCAATATTTATGCGATATGGCAAAATTAGCATCAAATGAAGTATCGTGTATAAAGCCATTAGTGATATTCCTACAAAAGCTTTTCACATTTTTAATAAAACAAGAAGTTGGCAAGCTGAAAGCGCTTCTGATTGCTGAAGCAGCTGAAAAAGACCAATATTTGCGTAAAAATACGAAAAATCATACTACGATTTACTTTTAAATATTATATTCAATAATAGGATATGAATGGCCTTATTATTTATTCCTGTTATGCATAAAATAATAAATAATAATATTATTATTGTGTATAAAATAAATGGCACAAAAACCAAGTGTGCCGCAATGTAAATGTGCAATATTTGCGTAAAAATATGAAAAATCATACTGCTGTTTACTTTTAGATTTTATACTGAACTGGCAGACCCGCGCGCTTCGCTGCTTACAAAATGAATTGAATGTTTAGTAATTCATCGAAATTAAACAATGATTATTTTGATGTAATGACATATTTAATTTATTGCAATACTCGTTTAAAATCAAATGGCATATCAATCGGAATAAACGGAACGCTCGGAATTAAAAAGTGTTCACCAAGAAATTTCTCAGTCAAAATAGTTGCTTCAAGTAAATTAGTTATACATATTTTCACAGCAAGTCTTACACCAATGAAAACTCGTGGTGGATTAAGATTCCGCAGCATACAATGAAATGGGCGTTCAAACACACATTTTTGGCACAAATTTGAGATTTTTTTGACTAATTTTTAATTTTTAAGGAACCTATTTAAAGGAAAGTGGACATTTTTTTATAAAAGCCCTGCCACATACTCTGGCTATCATTTTTAAAACCCGCATGCTATTTGGTGCATTCGTAGCGGAGATAGCCCCTTACACTTACATTTTTTTCTACAAATTTATGGTATAGATAATAAGATTTGAATAGTCTTATTATTTATTCCAGTTAATATGTAAAATAAATATATAAAGTACTAAATAATAATAAAATAATAATAAACATTATAAATGGCGCAAGAACCAAGTGTGCCGCAATGTAAGTCCGTTATGGACTTGTAGACTAGAACAGCTGTCCGTGTTGGAAAACAGTGTTTTTGGCAATAATAGTACCAGAGCCCTTCAACTGATAGCACTGCGGAGATGGCTACCAGGACTAATTAATGGTAGTGTCTCATGCGGACTAGATTGCTCTTGAAGTCGGATGGAATATGAAACTTAAACATAAAACTTTTGTTTAAGTTGGTTTACTTTTAGAGGCAGTTTTTAACGTACTATTTCTTTACGCCATAGATTGTGGAATGTAATGGTTTATGATATATATTTTTAAAATGGATCAGTCTTATCTACAACTTAAAAAATAAATAAATAAAATAGGAATAAGAAAAAAATTAATTTCAGATATGTATTAAAATATTGATTTTTTTGAGGCCATTGTTTGTAGCTGCCCTAAAATGATATAACACCCATGCGCGGAGTGGAATCGGACGATGGCCAAAAACGTAACCTAGTGTAGTAACACACACGCGGTCATACACGATGGTCTTTTTCGGTGCAACTCTGGTACGACACATTCGGCACCACAAGTCGGCGGCATTTCAGATTGCAGAGTCCGCCATTTTAGCTAAGAAATCTATAACCCTAGCTTCGTCAGCGAGCACCGGGAACAGAGGTCAGTTGCAGTTTGGAATTCAGTTTGTTCGCGAATATTCGAGAGAGTCGAAAATGAGTACTTTGCCTAGAGTATTTTTCGATATGACCGCCGATGGGGAGCCCCTCGGTAGGATTATCATGGAGGTAAGCAGACTTACATATGTATTTTTAAATGTGCCAAAGAAATGAAAATCATTTCTTAGTTATTTTTTGTTTTTTCATTTTTAATAAAAAGTGTTAATTTGCTTGTGTGCATGTGTATGCGAAATTCATATGCATATGTATATATATTCAGGTAGAAAGTTAACGTGCACGTAGATTTGAACACGTGATTTGCAGATCGTAAATGAAACGGTTCCGGTTAAATGCGCTCGTAAATTGTTGAAAATCTAAAAAATACATTATGTGTGCATATTTTTGTATAAAATAGCGCACAATTTTCAGCAAATTTCGGATTTACATATGCGTGTATGTACATGCATACATACATATGTAATTTCCATGTGAAGCATGCTTTATCTTCGGCGTTTACTCTTAAATATAGATATCGTGTCCTTTTTCTCATATGAACACTACCCAATAATTAAATTTATGACAATGCCATCGCGTGTATGTCTTTAGAATGTTCATTTTACGGCCAGGTGTGTGCAAAAAAGGAATTTCTAGATACGTTGCAATGGAATTTTTTCAAATTTGATTGCGGTGCTCCATAAACGTTTGTGTGCGCGTGTTCGTGTGTTTGAATAGTTTGCCGGTATTTCTACACGTACATGCGGTGTATACTGTATGCATGTGTGTGCCCATACACATTTCAATCAATACAGTGAAACATAACCTCTACGTTGCCGCACACACATGGGCATACTACATACATACTATATGCATGAGAATCTAGTAAACCCGTTTGACGAATGAACTCAAGATTAATTCAGTTGATGATGTAATAGGGCATACGTGCATTCTTTTTATTATTACTTCTTTTTTGTTTATTCAGAGCAAGTTTTCAGCATTTGCATCGTAGTATATTTTTAGTAACAGCCAAGTCATTGCCCGGCATGACAAAACCCAAACACATACATGTGTACATATCACATGTATGTATGTATGCATGCGTGAAATATTGCGTGTACATGCCAATGGGCGGACGCGCGCGGGATGATGCCAATTTTGAAACCCGGCCCGCGCACGTTTTCAGGCGAATTTGATGCCCAGGCTCCCACGGGATTTATATTTCTTTGTCACCTCTAGTTTTTGCCACAGTTTTCACATACATATGTGTTTGGGGATACATCTATATATACATATGTATATATACACGAGTACATATATGTATATTTAATGATAAGAAAATATCACTTGAAATTGATTTTCTCTCACCAATGTGTACCCCGCTCTCTCTGTCCGTCTCTCTCGGGGGTAAAAGTTTTGAATATAATGTTTTATGTATGTATATTCAAATAAATAATCAATAACCGCTGTGTCTTTTTTGAATACATTTTCCAGCTGCGCTCCGATGTGGTACCCAAGACTGCCGAAAATTTCCGTGCCCTGTGCACTGGCGAGAAGGGATTCGGCTACAAGGGCTCCATTTTCCATCGCGTTATTCCCAACTTCATGTGCCAAGGAGGCGACTTCACCAACCACAACGGCACTGGCGGCAAGTCCATCTACGGCAACAAGTTCGCCGATGAGAACTTCCAGCTGAAGCACAGCGGCACTGGCATTCTGTCGATGGCCAATGCGGGCGCCAACACCAATGGATCCCAGTTCTTCATTTGCACCGTGAAGACCGCTTGGTTGGACAACAAGCATGTTGTCTTTGGCGAGGTTGTCGAGGGCTTGGACATTGTCAAGAAGATTGAATCTTTTGGCTCTCAGTCCGGCAAGACCTCCAAGAAGATCATGGTGGCTAACAGTGGTTCTCTTTAAACAACAGCAACAAAATCCAACAACAACACCTTTATAACAACAAAAGCGGAAAAATGTGTTAAGACGAAAACCATTTGCATTTTCTCCATAACAATTTTTTTTTACGAATTACTTGTAATATTACGAAATACAATACAACAAGAAATAATATTTTCAATAGACCTTGTTCGAATGTTTCCCCCCCAGTGGGACAGCACTCCCAGAGATTCTTTAAATATGTATATTATATTATGGGGTGGAGCGCCGTAAACAATTCAGTGTACGAGAAAAGAGAGGAGAGATCTGATATATTCATTTGGCTTCTAGCGTATAAGACAAGATAAAACGTACACCATAGATGCATATATAGAAGAAGCTTTTACGGGTTGTCGTCCCTCAATTCTGAAGGCAGTTGCCGACCGGCGTTGTGTCTCGCGGGAGAGAGTTGTGTGTATTGTAGATTTCATTCTAGTTCAAATGTCAAATGTCGGAGTAATGAATAGTAATTAAATAGTTGAAAAAAAGAAACCAACCGAATAACCGATTAACTTCCACATTTCCATTGGAAAGAGGCCGGGCCGCCACAGCATTTGTGTGTACCGCCGCTGTTTTTAATCAATCAGGCGGTCTAATTAAAGAATCTAAACTTTTGTCGATTGAAATTAGCATAGAGCGCTTTCTAAAGCTAGTTATAACTACTATCTACACGTTCAACACGATATGTACCAGAAACAGAATTGTATTTTCGTCTTAATAAAAAAATAAATAAACGGCCCCCAACAATCCAAATCCTAATACGAGACGACGTTAAACAATTTACTGGGAAGGGTCTGGGTGCCAAGCTGAAGCGGATGACAGTCGGAAATGCAGCCCCATCTACCGATTGCCGATTGGTGATGCCGCATTTGTTTGGGTTTAACATTAACAAGTTTTATTGAAAGAATATTTCGGCACTGCTCAATGTGGCATAAAGTAAATTGTACTCATGCTCATAGGCATTCACATGCCTCTCTGTGATGGCCACTGTTTGGAGTAGCTTCTCATCGACCGGATCCGTTGACTGTTGGCCCGCCAGTATGTCACGAACCTTTGAACGCTCCAATTCCATTTGCTGTGTGGTCGTCTGGCTCCAGCCCAGCTCGTGGAACTCCCCCAGCTGATTGAGCATCGTCAGTATGTATATCAGGCCAACGGCAAAGCCATCCTCAAAGAGCGAGAACCTGGCCAGATCCTTCTTATGGATTTTCAGCTTCTCCTTGACCCGATAGTCAATGTAGTTCATTATGAGGGCCGGGGCAATCAGGTAAAATGTCCTCAAATGATGATTATTTGGATTGCATAGAAACGGCTGAAAACCTTGCAAAAGTAGCTGCAAAGGAGAAACAGAAAAAAACGTTAGTTCACAATCTTTAAATCGAAATCGATCGTCTCTTTGCCTTAAAGTAGTTGGTGCTGTCCGAGTAGCACTTTTTCATATGACCCACACTCTTCTCGTACTCCTTGAGAGCGGATTCTGTGGTCTCGTGGAGGGTTTTGGTGCCACCGCAAACGAGGCTACTATGGAATCGGGACATGTATGAGCGACTTTTATAGTTGGCGCTCTTGCTGCCCGCCTGCAGGAGGCGCACATATCCAACAGAATTTCCTAACAAAAGAAATATGTCGATTTTTTTCGTTGGAAGTGCCAAATGTACATACCAACTTGTGTTATCACTTTCCTGAACAGATCCATGTAAGTCTCGCCGTTGCCGGAGAGACCCAGCTTTTTGATCTTCTTGAGCAGGGTGTCCGCCCGCTCATACGGATACGATTCGTTGGTGTGCTTGTGCTCCGAGTGATAGCGCAGCTCCTTCAACAGACGCGACTTGATCTGTTCGTCGTGCAGGAATGTGGAGAACGTGTAGAACTTCTGGCGCAGAAACTGATAGATAAAGTTCACTGTGGTATTGATGATGCCAGTGCCATGCGTCTGCACCGAATTCGCCACATGACGGGTGCCAATGATATCCAAATGCTTGCTCTTGCTCTGCATCTCCACAAAGATCTGCAGATTCATGTTGTACGCATACGAGGAGGCAAATGTGTGGATATTACGCATGATCTGCAGTACATCTATGCCCTGTTTGGATCAAAATTAATCTGTAATACATCATTAATGGTTTTACGAAAAATGCAGGGCATTACTTGGTCGATGATTTGGTTGGGCAGATGATCATCGATGGGACACAATTGTAGGACCTTGTCGGCAATGTGGCGCATCTTCTCGTATGATTTCCAGTCGTGCGGTGCGATGGTTGTTAAATTGTAGAATGTTTCAGTGAAATAGTTCTCAAGATTATCTAGAACAACCAGCAGAAGTCTGTTTAGGTAGTGTGGCATGTACGATAAGATCGATAAGATAAATAATTGATTTTAAATGGATTTCCAGAGTAGCAAAAATGTCCAGTGAAAGAGTCGTCTGATTTGGACGTACCTCTGATCACGCTGTAGTCCCCTTGGAATTCCCTAGCTTCAGCATTCACACAGCTGCGGTAGTCCAGTAGATTCGTTTGAAACGGTTGATCCTGGTCCAAAAACAGATGTGACAAGGCCTCCACACGCAAAAAGAACTCCAGATGAGTCTTGAGAAACTCATTGGCCAGGTCGGAGGCCGATTGCTTGCAGCTATCATCACGCCTGAATATTCCCAGGGTCTTGTCCAGTTGATTAGTCACTGCAATTATATTCTATTGATATGGCTGGTTAGGTTAGCTCCGAGGTTCAAGAATGCCAGTGCCAGTACCTGTAAGCTGTAAGGATTGCGCTGCAGCTCCGTGTACTCCTTGAGCAGGGAGGTGCTTATAAAACAGTAATTATACATGAGACTGGTCGAATCGAACTGTCCCTTGATGTTGCGCTGAAAATCGCCGAGATTGTTGATGCGCAACAATATCGATTGAAATTGCTTTTGCGTGTCGGCTGGCAGAAGGCGATCCTTTTCCAGGAACTCACTGAAGGCCAGATTCACAAAGGTCAATCGTTTTTTGCTGGGAACCCCCAAGATGGATCTCTCGGCCAGCTTAATCGTTGAAAGAATGTTCATTTTTCGTTGCAGTAGTTTCAAGTCCACAATCTTCTTCTTTGTGCTCAACAGAAGATGGAGGACCTTCTGTTTCTGCCATTGGACGAGGGAATTTATGAACCGCATCACATTGATTTCGTTCGATTCGAAGGTCTTTTGAAGAACTCTTAAATACTGTAGCAGGCGGCACACAGTGAACCACTCGGACTTTGACAATGGTGTCGATAGGGCAACATGGCGATTGATTAGTGAGTCCATCATTAGATTTACTTGATCCGCATACGATTGGCCCCTGAGTATCAGCTGCGAGAAGGTCTGCAGCTGACCAAAGACACCGCCAGCAAACACCCTCTGCATGTGGATCGTCCACAGGGCGATCTGTGTGCCCAGATGTCGGCACTTTTTCTGGTCGCTCAGCTTGATCTTCTCCATGAGCGCGTGATGGGATTTGTGGTAATCATGTGACCTGGTTTGGTTGGGTGTCTTTATCAGCGTCTTGGCATGCCTGGCCAAAAAGGCAGAGGGGGACCAGCAAACACTCTGATTGAGTGGCAGTATCTTATACCTGCTTGCCACATCCAAGGCACTCTTTACCAACTTTCCCTCCATTTGAATGCCCAGCTCATGGAGCACTGCCACAAAGGCTATGAGGCGTATCACGTTCTTGGGGTCCTCGTAATTCTTACAGTCGTTGCCATGATTTGCCTCAATTTCAATAATTTTTTTACGAATATACGCATTGGAATGTTGATTAATATGATGGACGTCCTTCAGGGTGAATTGTTTCTTCAGCTCCAGTAGGCTGTTCAGCAGTATACCAAATAGATTGCCCGTAATCACAGTCTCTATATCACCGAGCGAGGTCAACAGTCCATTCAACTCCATGCTGCTGCAGTGGCCAGTGGTCTGTTTGCTGTTGGACAGCGTCGTTAGCCACTTTTTGTACAGCGTCCACTTGGCCGCAATCTTTGATTGATCCGAAATTTCATTAAAAACGACCACGTCTTCTAAGAGTTCAGTCATGGCATCAAAGACAGTCTGTAATAAGAGACGTATTTACACACCTCACACAAATCAGATCCGATCCGTCTTTCTCGGAAATACTTACGAATAAGTGTACTTCGCTAATGTGCAGTGGCATGCCAGCAGACGCGCTTATCTGATTCCAAAGATTTTGGACCATCAAAATAATGCGTTTGAGCAGAAAGTACACCTGACAGAAGAAATCTATGGCGCTGCTCATGCGGTGCAGGCATCGTTCCAGTCCCGCTGTGTCGGATACGGCGGGCAGTCGTCCGTCGCCCAGTTGAGAGTCGTTGAAGAGGAATGCCAACTGATACTGCTTGGCCGTTAGCGACAAATCTCGACATTGATTGCACAGATTGGCTAGAGTTTTTAATGGCTTATTGGCCAGCAGTTCGGATTCCTCCACATTCGTGTCACAGAATGTGGCATTGGCACCGCTCCCGTAATTAAGTTCTATTGGCAATGTCATGGCCACCACCGCCACAGAGTCGACCGTATTTAAGCTAAGCATTTCATTCTTTAATGATTTCATTGCGCCATCGTGCTCCTCCATGAACGAGCCGTAATCCCTGAGGATATCCTCGGCGAACAAAGCTGTGCCAAAATTTTTACAATATGCAATTTCAGAGTCGGGTAAAATAAATTAAGATTCTTACATATGGTACTTTGCTCATTTTTCATGGTTTTATTGCCTGGCTATGGTGAATGTAGTGTTTTGTTTTGATTTTCTTATTAGTAATTTAGAGATGGAACATTTCAAGTGGGAGTATTTCGATGTGATTCCGAACACAGTCATCGAATAGTCCACCCGACAAACTTTTCAAAGGCCTTGATCAGATATTGTCGTGGAGGATCCTTGTGGAGGCTTTGTCGATCGACATCCAAGTTCTTTGTCTTCTTTAGTTCTAGAGTGTAGTCTGCACGAGCAAAAGGTCCAGTTTAATGCAACATAATCAAACAAATTTGGAACTGCGCACAGTTTTAATCAAAAGTGAAATGTATAAAAGCCCTACAAAATTGTATTCGTATTAAAAATCAGACCTGTTTTTTTAATGTTACGACAAATATTTTAAATACGATGAATTGGATGGTCTCAACTGATATTTTTAATGTGTTTCATCACTAACCATACAATACTGTATGGTTAGTGGTGTGTACCAACCTTAAGAAACGTGGAGCGAAGTGTGCGTGTGTACACATGCAAGTATCTGTTCCATTACCAATTCGTTTCATCAGCCCTGATATGGGCCGAATCTAATTAAATTAATGAATATGTCAAAAACATGTCAATATGTTAATTATAATTTAAATTATAGGGTATACAATTGTCCTTGCTCCGTTAATATGTTGCTGATATGTACAAAAAGGGGATTTTTTGTTGACCTTCTTTGTTTAAACCCTGTTTTATATATCAAATAACAGGAATTAACTAAACTTAACCAGTGCTTTAGAGGATTAATTTTTTTTAAATTGTCAATTGTTCGCGCTCATTAAATCAGGGATGAAACCAATACCGACCCGATTCAACCAAAATATGTCCTCATGGTATGTTAGGCAGATTGGGTGGAGTTTACCTTGCTGGCGTTGAATTTTCTGGGGAGTTCTGCCTGTTGTCCGTACCCGCTTTTTTCCTCACTTCCCCAGCAATTTCCCAACGGGAATATTTCCCAGCGGGTGGATTTGAATGAACGAGAAAATTACAAATATAATCGATAAGAGTCGCTGAAATCAAAGTAAGCAGTTTCATCGGGTGATTATTTATTCGGTGTTGTTATCTTTTTACCTTAATTTATTGCATTCCTTTCAAGGAGTGGTTCACTAGTTCCAATTATGGTGGACAAAAATATTGCACCGATACTATCGTATCAATAATAAAAAATATCGCCCAAGTTAATATCTATAAGTAAATTTAACCACCAGTATATTTTTCCGTCGCATTATTTTAAATAATTCAGGATTTTAATGCACAAAGTATTTGTTTAACTTCTTGTTCGTGACTCACAAACGCAGCAATAATGGAGGCGTCAGAACAAGGTTGATTACAAAACGAATTGAAATCACCAATACGTCTGTAACTAACTGTTTATTTTCGAAGAAAACGCGTGCGGCGATGACGCCGAGGCATCCGCAAAGACTTCGGAGACAATGACGACGACGGACACAGTGTCGAAGGAAGTTCAAGATTCGACATGCGAAGTGACTTCCACCACAACAATCGATGATGCAGCACCCGATGGCCTTAGCAAAAGCGTTTCCGAGTCGCCAGCAACTCAGGAGGAAACCAGTTCATCGCGCTCGAGAAGCCGCACTCGCGATGGAAGCGAGCCCACGCGTTCGGGCAGTGGGTCGGAAAGATCGCGCAGTGGATCCAAGGCTTCGGGCACAAGTTCCCGCAGTGGCTCACGATCGCGTAGCGGCTCACGCCACTCTGAGGGATCTCGTCGGTCGCGCAGTGGCTCAAGGCGCTCGGGTAGTGGCTCCAGGCGATCGGGCAGCGGGTCTCGCAGCAGATCCGGCTCGAGGCGTTCACGCAGCGGCTCAGGTTCTAGGCGCTCTCGTAGTGGCTCTGGCTCCCGACGATCTCGCAGTGGATCTGGCTCTGGACGTTCTCGGAGTGGCTCCAGGCGCTCCCGCAGTGGCTCAGCCCGTTCTCGTAGTGGCTCCAGACGATCCCGCAGTGGATCCGGCTCTAGGCGGTCGCGTAGTGGCTCTAGACGTTCCCGCAGCGGCTCGAGGCGTTCTCGGAGTGGCTCGAGACGTTCCCGTAGTGGATCTAGACCTTCTCGCAGTGGTTCCAGGCGCTCTCGTAGCGGATCTGGCTCAAGACGTTCGCGTAGTGGCTCTAGACATTCTCGCAGTGGCTCGCGACGCTCCCGCAGTGGATCCAGACGCTCTCGTTCTCGCAGTGGCTCTAGGAAATCGCGCAGTGTCACGAGAAAGTCTCGCAGTCGTTCCAATAGCGTTGGATCAGCAAATAAAAAACGAAATGGCTCCCAAGACCGTTCAAGGTCTGGCAGTGCTGGGTCCATTGGTGCTTCAAGGCGCCGACGACAGGCCATCAGCGACTCGGAAGGTAACTTATTGTGTGGCATTCAATTCAAACAGTATTCATTTCCGTAAATGCGCTTGCAGATGAGGCGCCCACAATCGAAAAGAAACGTCCCAAGATTACGGATACAGACAATGAAGACGACGATGAGACGCCGGCAAATACTTCCGCCACGGAGAAGCCCCAAGACAAGATTACAGAGAGTTCCGATGACGAGAATATACCCATTTCAAATGAACCAGAGTAAGAGGATACCCGTCGACAGTCTTCGAATATGTTTTGATTTAATTTCGGTTTTGAAATTGCAGCCACAGCAATTTCATGTCGGACTTTGATGCAATGCTACTGCGTAAGAAGGAGGAGAAGCGCGTGCGACGCCGCAAGCGAGATATTGATCTGATTAATGATAATGACGACCTCATTGATCAATTAATTATAAGCATGAAGAATGCCTCGGATGATGACAGGCAGTTGAACATGACCGGACAGCCGGCCACCAAGAAAATATCGATGCTAAAGCAGGTGATGTCGCAGCTGATCAAAAAGGATCTGCAGCTGGCCTTTTTGGAGCACAATATACTCAACGTACTTACCGATTGGCTGGCTCCATTGCCAAACAAAAGTCTGCCCTGCCTGCAAATACGCGAGAGTATTCTACGCCTATTATCGGATGTAAGGAGCGAGCAGTCGATCAAACGCCCAGCCCTTATCTGTATACCTATATAATCGTATATCCTTTGCTCTGCTCTCCCTTAGTTTCCCACGATAGAGAAGGGTTTGCTGAAGCAGTCGGGCATCGGCAAGGCTGTGATGTACTTGTACAAGCATCCCCAGGAAACCAAACAGAATCGCGATCGTGCTGGTCGCCTAATATCCGAATGGGCACGCCCCATCTTCAACCTAAGCTGTAATTTTTCGGCCATGAGCAAGGAGGAGCGCCAGGAACGTGATCTGGCACAAATGTCACGGCATAGGAACAAGAGTCCAGAGCCAAATCAGGCGGCCTCCGAGGAAAGCCGCTCCCACTCACTTAGTCAGACATTCTCCAGCGAGGACAAGCAGTTGCGTCCCGGTGATCCCGGTTGGGTGGCTCGTGCACGTGTACCAATGCCTTCCAACAAGGACTATGTCATACGTCCCAAGTCCACAGTGGAGGGCGAAGTATCTACGGTAAGTCTTCGTTGTGTTTTTTGGCGTAATGCCATTTCTAACTCCCAATTTGTGTTTTTCAGTCAACAAAGCGTAAGCCAAATCGTTATGAAAAGCACATGAAGCGTTTCCTCGACTCGAAGCGTTTGAAGGAGAGTCGCCGTGCCGTCGAAATATCCATAGAAGGACGCAAAATGGCGTTGTAAGATGGCAATCCTACTTGTAGCTAAGTTTCAATAAAAAAGAAAAATCATCCAATCCCAACATAGAACAAAATTAATAATATAGATTATATTTTGGAATATAATAATGATATATTCTATCCCCCCTCCCCCCCAAGAAAATGGGGCATCATCACAAGCACTCAATATTAATATACATACAAGTGAGAATTACACAGCAAATGAAGCATCAATTAATGAGTTATTATATGAAAAAGAGAGAGACAGAGACGACCCCCATCGGTCGTTCTTATACTAGTTGTACATATATAAGTGTATGTGTGTATGTATTGTTTACATACATATGTACGTATTCTGTTTAAGTGAGGAATAAATGTCAGTGCTTCAAATCGCAAATCGCAAATCTAATCTAATAATTTTCAATCATCTGCTAACGTATACAAAACGATCAGTAATATGTGTAGGCCAAGCTAATACTCGCTAACAACCTTTAAATAATACCCTAGATAATCTACAGAAATGCCTCCTACTATCATCCATAAGGTAAGTTATATTTAATAAATATTCTAATAATCACTAAGCCATAGCCCTTTATCGAGAATCATCGAGAAGGTAATAAATAAACATTTAAATTATCGCAAAGAACGGTTATTTATTTAGTATTCATTTTTTTATTTATCTATTATATTATAAGACATCTTTGGATTATAGAAATGATCTGGGTTTCTAGTTATTAATAGATATTCGGGAAATTTTATTGTTTATTGTAATGTTGGATATCAATATATCAATTCAAGAAATGTTAGAATAATTCTATTAAATTCTATAAGAAATCACAAGTGCTAGTGTCGAGGCCTGAACTCTGTAATAAATATCATACTATAATGATGATTTTTTTTTGCAGATCTGTAGAATGTTATAAGCCAGAGTTTTTTCTGCATTTCCAGTCACAAATGAGATAGTGTCTGAGATCTGCTTGAAGGCTTTCTTTCTACATTTGATATCTCCAATTTCTAATTTTCAAAAAATCCAGGCCTGAGCTAAAGACATTCCTTCCCTTCTTAATCCATATAGACATATACCATCGATTTTGGTTGCTTTTTAATCATTATTATACCCATACGACCATGGTAATATTGTACTGGACAGCTTGGAAATAGATATTCCTTGAATGTAAGTTAATCCATCAATTAAAATGTGTATTTGAAAAGAGTATTATATGATCTAATGATGGCACACGCGCTGCACTGCCAATTAATGGCCGATTAACCGAAGAGAGTGTAGTGTGTGCATCGATGACTGAAAGCTTATGTTTTATGTATTCTATCATAAATACATTTATGAAACATTTCCAGTTGGAGCTAAATATGTACCGACTGCTACTGCCACTGCCACTGCATTGTTTTTTTATTTTTGTTTTTGTTTGGCAATTATATGTAGTAGTAGCACAACAAATCACAAAGATACTACCGTGGTCACCGCTTGTCGCTTGTCGTGTTGGAATTAATAATAAATGTCAAATTAAGGGCATTTTTGACACACACACACACACGCACACACACAACAATCCCCCATTTGGAAATCGGAGTACTATAGCCCCACCATAGACTGTACCGCGATAGACTGCTGCACACGCAAGTGGGGCGGAAAAATACCGAAAATAAGTGGCAAAATATAGATAAAGAAAAGTTTAGCCAGTGTCTGGCCACGAGCATATGGTATGGGTATGGATGCTGTCCTCTCTGGATGACTTTGTCTAGGATGACGAATTGCCTAGCGGGGTGCTGGTGCTTGCATACTATCACATAATAGCTGCGCTCTGCTATAGAGGGGGGCGGGGGCTCTCATTATCTCTTTGAACAAATCGCCAAACACGGCTACCAACACCCCACAGCCGCCCCACACACCATTAGAGACAGCACTTGGGTTGTCTCGGGTTCACCTCTGTCGCTCGCTCGCTCGTCCGCCCCTTATCGCCTTAATATTAAACCGGTTGCGCTGTTGTACAATTGTTCAAACGCCTCTGCACTGTCGTCTAGGTTGGTCTGGATTGATTCGTTAGAGCTCTGCAGCCGAAACAACACAAAGAAAACACGCACACGCACACACAATCGAAAATGTCGCAGGTGAAAAAGAACGAGAAGGTCGGCATTGTGGGCAGGTAAGAACAGAACCGGGATCCAACCAAACAGGATATCCCAGCCACATACATACATATGTACATTCTGCCTTTACAGCGGTCTCATTGGACGCTCCTGGTCGATGCTGTTCGCCTCTGTCGGCTATCAGGTGATGCTGTACGATATCCTGCCGGAGCAAGTATCCTCGGCGCTGACCGCCACACAAACGGAGTTGCTCGACCTGGAGGCCAAGGGCCTGCTGCGTGGCAAACTGAATGCCAAGCAACAGTTTAGCTGCATGTCCGGCACCAACGACATCAAGGAGCTGGTCAAGGGGGCCATTTTCATCCAGGAGTGCATACCCGAGCGTCTGGACCTCAAGAAGGCGCTCTACAAGCAGCTGGATGCTGTTGTCGATGCCAAGACCATACTCTCCAGCTCAACGAGCACCTTCCTGCCGTCTCTGTTCAGTGCGGATTTGAAGAACAAGCAGAACGTAAGTAAACACAGTGCCAGTGCAGCCATATATCTATCAAGACGAGGCGGGACGGGACCCCAGATAAAGCCACTCCACTCCACACCAATCCAATCCAAATAGTGGAGCAGTAGGCTAGCGCATGCATCGCCGTGTGAGGTGTTTGTGTCTGTGTGTCATCTGTCCTTGTCTCCGTTTCGGCTTAATCTGCAATGGAAATGCTTACAATTTTTGGTTTTTTTTTTTTAACAGGTTTTGGTCTCACATCCCGTCAATCCACCATACTATGTTCCTTTGGTGGAGATCGTACCGGCGCCGTGGACCAAACCCGAATTTGTGGTCAAAACCCGTGCATTGATGGACGAAATTGGCCAGAAGCCGGTGACGCTGTCGCGTGAGATTGAGGGCTTTGCCCTGAACCGTATACAGTATGCCATATTGAATGAGACCTGGCGCTTGGTGGAGGCTGGCATCCTAAATGTCAAGGATATCGACAGTGTGATGAGCGATGGCCTGGGCATGCGCTATGCCTTTTTGGGACCTCTCGAGACGGCCCATCTGAATGCCGAGGGCATGGCCAACTATTTGGAGCGCTACTCGAAGACCATTTACAGCGTCAGCGAGACCATGGGACCCACTCCCAAAATGGAGGGGCCTGTGGCCGAGGTGGTGTCCAAGCAGCTGAACGACATGGTGCCGCTCGACAAGCTGCCCGAGCGACGCACCTATCGCGATAATTGCCTGACACATTTGAGCATACTGAAGAGTAAGCTTAATAATCAGTAAATGCCACCACATTCCATCCATGCCATGCCCCATCCATCTTCCATTGCATTTTTCCAAATGATATGTTTCTTTTCGTTACAATAAACACATCTTTGATTAACTAAATAATGCTTAATCCTTTTTGATTTTATTTGATAAGTCATAGAAGAAGAGGTTCAGGTTCTCTCATTTTCAATCTAAGTAAATGGCTCTCTTATCCTCAGCTTAATAATAGAAAGCGTATTTCTCGTAATAATAGTAGGAGCATTTCTTGTAATCAAAGAAAGAGTATAGAGCGGTTCTGCTTAAGCTTATTAAGTACTGTGTTCACGCTGTAGGAGCGGGGGCGGGGGCGGGTGCGGGGGTTCTACATATCAGTTCACTATCAGCTATCTCAAGACGTCAAAAACAAAACAAAAAAAAAAACAAACCCAGAGAAAACTAATACTTCATTTGGGAGATAGCCAAAACACGCTGCGTGATGCGGCCATTCCGACCTTTTGTGGGGTAAGGGTTTATCTTCAAGGTTAAACAACATCACATTTGGAATAATTCACTTTCATACGGCATTGGTGGCTTGCCTGCTCTGCATCACTGAATCACTGCATCTCTGCTTCCTATCCGGAACCCGGCTTCTTTGAGAAGCTTGGGCGCCTGATATTAGGCGTGGAATACGATGCATTGACCACTGCATTCACCGCCACTGGCTTCAATGATCTACGCTGCTGTAGGCGCATCTGTGGCAGCGGTGTGCTCGTGCAGAAGATCTTCTGGCCAGCCTTTGCCTTCGCTGGCATTGGCGTGTCTGGTGGATGGACGGGATTGAGGTACGTTCCCTCATGGGGAGCCACACTGAGTGGCTTTAAAATGGGTATAACACGCTTAATGGGTATAGATGCCTTAGTAGAACCATTGCATTTGGACATGGATTCGTTAATGGACGGTGTCTTCATGCGGCTGCCCAGGATTGAGCGCCTGTTGGCCTCGGCTCCCTTAACTGGCGGATTGACAATCGAGAACGAATTACGACGCTGTCTGAACGGGGTCGGGCCCCCTGGGAGGCTGCTGCTCGATGGCGCATTTAGTGGCTCTTTCGGCGGCACATTCTGTATGTTTTCAATCAACTGGTTGGCCTTTCTCTCCGGCAGCAGCTTGGACTTGTCGTGAATGGACAGAGACGAGGATCGTCGACGCATTGAGCCCGCCTCGTCGTTGGCCACATTCGCTTTAGCTGCAGGCTGCAGATCTGCAGATGGCGGCTGCAAAAAGCAGCTACTTGGATACTGCCCCCCATTGCTGGGATTGACCAGGAGAATGACTGTTCGTGGATCGGCGCCATGCTGTTCGTTGTGGCTGCGGTTGTGGCGCTCCAGGAGCTCATTGATTTGAAAGGCGAGTGATTCGTCCACCAATTCAGTCATGTATGGCTCTCTCTTCTGTGGTACTGGCGCTGGGGGGGCACTCATTGGATGTATATCCTTGTCATATAGATCGGGACGGGAGTCGCCATCGAATGTGGCCGAAGAGCAGACCATAGCATCGGGAAAGTCCTGCATTTTACTGCCGGGTGTCGCTTGCTCCTCCACAGACATTGTCCTCTTGTCCTGCAAGAGAGTAATGCAACATTAATTGCTGCCTTCAACAATTACTTGAAATAAATTGAAAAAAAACCTACTTTCAGTTCGAGGTCAAAGGTTCCCTGCCGTGTGTACGAATGTGGCAATGTGGTCACTGGAGTGGTATGGTCCACATCTCCTGCAGCAGCAGTAGCAAGTGTCGCAGCACACACCGAAGTGGGCGTGCCACCAAAGATGGCTGCATCCAGCGACTCAATCACCGAGTCAAAATGATACCTCTTCGTAATGTCCACCTTGTCATGCACCAGAGTTTTCAGCTCCTGCAACAGTTCGCCCACATTCTTTCTTTTTGACTGATGTCCGGAAAGCGATTGAATGTCGGGCGTCTGGAAATCTGCCTTGGGCTCTTCCTGTGGTGTCTTTGGCTCTTCTTCCTTGGCCGTCATGGCGTCCAGTATGGGTATGCGTAGCATTTTTAGATCCTCCTCGAAATTGGCACTGGAACGATAGTTACTCTCAGCGGGCGGCTCGTCTTCTATCAGCTTGAGGGGCGATTCAGCGGCAATCATTTGCAGATTTTCGGCCAGAATTGTTTTCTCGAATTGAGAGTCGCCTGCTGCCCCCCTGGATTTCGAGCCATTATGCGGCGGTGTATTTATCATCGATCGTGAGGCATTCAGCTTGAGCAATTGCTTTTGAAACGAGTTGTTTGTGGGTCGGTGGGGCGGCCGTGCTGCCTCGCCGGGCGCCACATCCGATTGCATACAAACTGGTGGGCTCTCATTTTCCAGAGCAGGATACGGATTCTCGGCTGCCTTTGCTTCCTCCTTCTCCTTTTCTTGAATCGTCAAATTAATTCCCTAAAAAAAGAGGAGTAGGTGTGTGTGTGTGTAAGAGTGTATGCTTTCGCATGCTGTTGAAAATTTGGCAATGTGAGTGCGAGCGGCTAACCTTGATGCAAGCCTCTTTCTCAACAGAATCGAAGGGATCGTAGGGTCCCTTGAAACTGTTGGACTCAACAAGCATTGAGGCTTCCGGTTCCTCCAATATTGTCTCTTCTTTTTGTGGTTCATCCCAGCCGGTCAGGTCAATAAGGTTTCCAGTATCACACATTTTTAGCAGTAACAAATTATCACAAAAAGTAGCGGAACTCGCTCAACTTCGAAACAATGCCAAATTTCCCGCTACTGTTGATGGACCCTACCTTTGTATTGGTAATTAATGATGATACCTGGTGATTAGATATATATCGATACCTATTCAATCGTTGTTTTGGATATGAAACGATGGAACTGACTACTAGTTGCGTTTATTATTTTCAATCTATTTAATGTTAATATTATTTAAACTTAAATATGGTAACAATAGGTATATTAAAAGCCAATGACTCCACAATATTTTTAATGAACTCCCGCTTGAAATTCAAATACAGTTTTAATTTTATAAATTATACTGTTTACCAAATGTGTGCATCTTAAAAATGTTAATGTGATACTAAAATACTGTTTTTATGGTTTCATTCGGTTCAATCAATTATTGAACCAACCCAACTCTCTTTACTTTTTTTATATTATTAATATCATATGTGTAATTTATAGCTACAATATTATTTTTATTGTTGTATGAAAAATTTAGAATTTGAATAGAATTTTAATTATATCATTCAATAATACATATATATTTATATAAATATTTATTTTTATCCAAAAGCTTGCGCAATGATGTTTCTGTTCCATTCGACCGTTCCGATACCTAACCGATTGCACCTGTACATACCGATGATAAACAGAATGACTAGATATTTATAATATAATTTATAAGCAACAACTAGTAATTACCTAATTAAATTAATTTTTGCTACTGCTAAACAGTTTGCTTTGCTTAGTCTCGCAAGCCATTAATGGTGGGTGAGGAAACAACAGCGCAATATTAATAAAATCAATAATAGTGCAATAAAATACAAGCAATATTTCTCATCGTGCAATTGACTTCCAAGCAAAGAGATCATAATTAACAAGCCAATCAATCAATCGAATCGACAAGATGAAAAGGAAATTCTTGCCACTCGCAGTCTGCGTGGTCCTACACGTACTCCTCAACAATGTGGGGATTCAGGCACAGCTGAACCTCGACCAGATTGAACTGCAGAAGCAGCTTCCGGAGGAGCTGCTCAAGTCGAACTTCACCCTCAACGATGCCAAGGATGTGTTCCGCAACAAGTGCATAGAGGTGGCCGGCGAGGAGGCTGGCGGCAAGGCGTACGAAGAAATCGAGTCCGGATTTGCAGTTCTCAGCGATTGCGTGAACGGCATTGTCAACTATACGACAATGCAGCAGGAAATCGAGGAGGCGAGCCCCGAGGGCGAGCTGGATGTAGTTTTTAACAAGTATTGCAACAAGCGATCAAGTGCCATTGAATGCTTTGATGTGTTCACCGCCAAGCTCTCGCCCTGCCTGGACAAGGAGGAGCAGGAGAGCAAGGATGTTATCAAGCGAATCATTCAGAGTTTATTGAATTTTGTTTGCCACAAAGATGGAGACCAAATAGCTCTGTTTATTGCCGAGAATGGGCCAGATTGCCTCGAGAAAGAGAAGGAAAATATCCAACAGTGCCTGAACAGCACCTTTTCTACGTATCTTAACTCTGCGGATATCCATGACAATAAAATCAAATCAATTCCCAAACTGACTGTCGGTCAGCGGCAATGTGATGATATGCTGAGCCTACAGTCGTGCGTGGTCCACCGGCTGGAGCAGTGCACCGACATAACGCCAGCCAATCTTGTGGAATCAATGTTCAACTTTATCAGAAACGAAACCCTATGCCGCAACTATCAGAAATCTTCCCTAACAGCTGCCGCCGCTAGCAGCAGTCCAGGCATTCAGGCAATGCCATTCTTGTACTCTCTGTTTCCCATGTTTATTTTCATGTTTGCTTTCCACAAATCTGCATAGTTCTAAGCTGCAAAGAAACAATACCGCTTGAATCTCTCGAATATCTCGAATATATTTACTTTTTTTCATTCGGTGGCACACGCCTTATCAAGATTCAAAAGTCAAGTAAATAATTGATGAAAGGTCGCGCGGTGTGTGCAGATGGATTTTATGGATATTATTTATGCACTGGATTTACATACATATATCTGTACTCGTTTTTAAGTGTTTACTCAAAATATGTAATAACTAATTTGTATTACCGGTGCTAGCACCATTCCATAGGTCAAACCGAAATATGGAGATGGGCGTGCCACATGGCTGGCTACTACTCTTTTGCACGCAACTCAGGCCGCGTTCAAGTCTCTATAATAGTCATTTACAAAATAAAAACAAAAATGTACGACAGGCTAGACATTGTCGTACCCTTTTGGCCATGTCGTGCGTCCATCCCTAGACTATGTATTAAATTTAATGAGGCCCTTTGCTATATTTCAAGTCTATTGCTTATTTACTTTTGATTATTGTTTTTTTTTTTTCGTCACGGCAATGAATCTCGTGAATTAATCTGATCGAATGGATCAAAGCACTCAATGGGATCGGATTAGGGAGTGGGTACAGAAGGGTACGGGCTAAAGGAAATAATATTTATATACATATATGTATTGTACGTTTTTTAAATGATTACAAGTATCATAAATGTGCAAATAAAGTGATATAAATTTGAAAGAAAATTTAATGTAAAATGGTTATTACTGAACGGGCTTGGACTTGGATATACATAGATATATTGACTTTGTTTTATTTTCGTTTTTGGTTTTCTATTTGTTTTTTCATCTACAGCCTGTTCGCGGCTGAAATTTAAATAAATTAATTGTTGATATTTGCGATCTAGTGTTTTGGTGGTTCGATAGCACGGATTAAATTATCGATAGAAATAGTTCCTTTTTAGGTATATGATCGCATTGTTCATTTGGATATTTCCCTTTAAATTTAAAACAAAGACTCCGCCAACTTGCTTTCTTGTGGGTTAAGATCATCCTAAGCAATTTTCTAAAGAAAACAATATATTTACATACAAGTGGAAGGACCACTAAAACGGAAAACCAAACAAACTGATCAAGTGAAAAGGTTCAGAGCGGTCTGAACTAGTTTGTTTTGTCATCTCTAATTGTTTACAGTTCTTGTCTTGGTTTGGTTTTTGTAATTGGGAGGTTTTGTTGTGTTGTGCCAGTATGCGGAGTCATCTGCTGGTCAGGGCCAAGCTGAAGGTTTCTGAAGAACAATGAAGATCGCTAGCACCAGAATGGAGGAAGTGGTGGACGCCTCTGTGATGGTGCCGATCTCTCCGCTGAGCTTAGTCCTAACTGGAGTCTCCGTCTTAATGCGCTTCATTTCCATCGTCATCAATTGGAGTCTGGCCTATGATTATTGGCTGGAGGGATCGTACAGCTACACCATCTGGACAATTGGATCGATTTTGTTGCCCATGGTGATCACATCGACCATATACACAAATGTGTAAGTATGCCAATGCCAGGGCCTTAAACGCATATATTCAATATTCAGTTTCAGATTGGCTGCCAGCAACTCGGACCAGAGGGGCATGTTCTCCACTGTTGTGCTATCATATCTCTTTCGGGACGGATATGCTCTATATTATGCCCTGGAGTACAGCAAAGCAAAAAAACAAGGCCACAAAGAGTTAGAATTAAGGTTAGTACAGGCACCGGATCTCGCTAGCCATGGGTTTCCATATCGGTAGCTGCATCATTAAATTGGCTTGCCTTTCAGATACTATCAGCAACTGCTGCGGGAAGAGTGCGATGTGGGTTTTATCCGGCTCTTTGATTCGTTTCTGGAATCTGCGCCCCAAAAAATACTTCAGCTTGTCATACTGCTGAGATCTTTAATAGAATTGACATGTAATACATATTTCAGATATTCAGATTCACATGGAAAGCATTTTTATATATGGTTTACTTTCAGATTTTCGCCTGTTTGCTTTCGTCACATACTTTTTCAGCATTGCCTGGTGCATACAGGCCTATAATCGTTCCAATCGCCTGGTGCAGCTCGACAAATATGATATAGCGGCCAAGGGGCGTCTTGTGCAATTCCTTTTTCTCCTATGCCTCACGGGTAACTCAATCAACTATGTAATTACTATAGATACGCACTTATACATTTTTTTTTCGTAGTTTCACGCACGTTATGCATTGCGTATATGGCCAGTCTCTTCCCCCTGGAAACACTGGGTGTGTGCATCCTTCATGTATGTTTTTGTGGCACTGTTGTCTTTGTATTGGACTCGCCAACGATTGCCCAATCTAGAATGTTAAACTATATCTATTGCCTGGCCTTTGGCGTGGTGTATATATTTATTTTCACCCCTGTAATAGATGGGCCAACAAAGTACAAGTATACCTCGTACCTGACATTTTGCCTTTTGCAAAACATTATCGTCTCTGTGCTATTTATCGCCTTGTATTTTTCTATTGTCATTATTGTCTTGTACATTTGTGGCATCACACTCACGATCTATTACTATCTATACTGCCACCCAAGTATTTTATGTCCATAGTTTATTTATATTTTTTTTTCTCAAATTTTTGTAAATTCGGTCGGGACAATAAACTTGTTTTCCTGCAACTCAATTCTGTTTAATGATGAACTAGGGGACAGGTGCAAAGGAAATCCGTTGTTTTATTATTTCTATTAGGAGGAAATTGTGCAGATTACAAACGGATTGCCGGAATAAGGGTAGTTTGTTTGTGTTTGTCCGAAAATTGTATTTTTCTGAGTCTGTTCTTCATATGGCGAAGACTGAAGACCGAATGGTGAAATCGTACTCATCTAAGCTGGAAAATTAACCATTAGCAGGTTATAAAGGAGAGTTATTTTTGCTGCTAGTCCCCTCTAGTCTTAAGGGCAGAGATAGCATTGTGAATTACAAACATACTGGGCTATTATAATATTATTATTTTATAAATAAAACGCCGTAGTTCCCTTCATTGCATGGTCTTGCTAGCCTGTGCATCGATAAGTGGAGTCAAAATGAACCAATCTTGTATAAAATTAATTAGATTGTCGTATAAAATTATTTTTTCAGTACGAAGGGTCTAGTAATCTATCTAGTAATATTATACCGAATATCAAATTCGAAGGATATGATTTCCGACTTACTTACGGCGCAGTCCATACACATTTACGTTTTTGACCGTTGGCAATATTCTATTTGCATGGGCTATTCTATTGTCCCGGAAATGGGCATGGAATTAGCAACATTCTGGAAAAAAGTTATAGAATTAAGAAAATGTTTGTTTCGCTCCAATGAATGCAGAAAATATCTTAACGAAATATTGCAGTTAATGGTCTTCTTGCAGAGAGCTAACCCCAAAAGTACTATATATATATATATATTGTTCATTACGTTTGAAAGCAGCTTGGAAAACAGAATTTTAATATTAGTTAAAAGAAAAAGGGTATCCAAACGTCCATACCACCGGTTGTCAAGCAACAATACCAGCGACTTGTAAGCAACCCGGGTCATAGGCGTATCATCCTTGGAGGAAGCCAGACTCCGTGACGATCCTTGATCCTTGGCCACGCCCTTCTTCTTGCGCTTCGCATTCACAATGACATTGGCGTCCATGCTGACGTCCAACTCAAAGTTGAATTCGTATGTATTGTTGGAGCGCGGCTTGGGCGTCAGGTCATCGTTGACGACTGTCTTGACGTGCTTGCCGCTCAGAGAGATCTATGGACTGAAGTTTATATTGGCACTGGCTGCACTTGGGGTCCGGGCTTTAGGACTCACTGCAGATCTGGGGGACTGGCGCGAGGTTTGGGGCTCGCTGGAGATCTGGGAGTGGCGTGAGGTTCGCGCGGTCCATTCGGCTAATTCTTTACTCAATTTTGTTTCGTTTTCGGGACGAGATAGTCGGCGTGACTTTGGCGTTTCTTCGAGGAGCTGGTGAAGCCTTGATATGTGGCTTCTGGCGTGGAATCAACTCCTCTTCCTCGCTGGCGAAAATTATGTCAGGGGAGGCAGCGTTTTGTGCTTCGTTGTGCTTCAGTTTGGCCACATACTTCAGTGCCGCACCAATATCCTCCATGAAGCAAGATGACATTAAACAGTTCAAGCAGCAGCGCGACCTCAAGACACTGGGAATGCCCTTTATCCTGGCCCATGGATCCGTGGAGGTCAACGAGAAGAAGAATCCTTTCATTGTGTTGCCGCGCTACGGCAGCGACATATCAAAGTTCTTCAAGGAGAACGACAAGCGACTGCCCGGGGGCACGGCCATACAGATGCTGGATGTATACGAGTTCATGCAAAGCCCTGGCTATGTTCATGCAGATCTGACAGACACTTTGTCACGTGTCACCAGCGAATTTAAGCCGAGTCCCAAGAAAATGGACAACGGCACCATCGAGTACACATCGCGGGACACCCATTTGGCTGGGCCAAGCCCACCAGGGAAAGGAATTGGAGACTCTCGGCTACAACACCATTGAATGCTGGGTGTGGAACTGCACAGGGTCACACAGAAGCTGCTCGCGTGTGGCATGTAGTCCCCCAGGGGAACCGGCACGCCCTTGGTGAAGAGGGCCTTCAGTGCCGCACCGACATGAAGGCCTCCTTGGCCTTTTCTGCTTTAAGTGGCACCGCCAGAAGCTTCTGCGTGACCAGAGCAGTTCCACGCCCAGCCCCTCGATGATAGTGTAGCCGAGAATCTGTAAGTCCGCTCGCATGGTGGGCACACGCAACTGGGCCTGCTGCGATTTGTACTCGATGGTGCGTTGTGCACTTTCTTGGGATCCGGCTTAACCTCTCCGGTGACAGGTGACAAAGTTTCTGTCAGATCTGCATGAACATAGCCAGAGCAGTCCATGAACTCGTAGACATCTAGCAACTGTATGGCCAGCCGATAGACAGTGCCCTCGGGCAGTCGCTTATCGTTCTCCTTGAAGAACTTTAATATATCGGTGCCGTAGCGCCGCATCACAATGAAACGATGCTTCTACCCATTGACATCCACCGAGCCATGGGCCAGGATGCAGGGTATTCCCGGGGCTTGAGGCCGCGCTGCTGCTTGAACTGTTTAATGTCGTCTGGCTTGGCATTGCGCAAGTAGAAATGCATCTCCACGAACAGGGGCCCATTGCCATGAGGCTCCTGCACGACACAGACAGAGTTCGAGAATAAAGGCGGCACGGATGCTTATTGATTGGTACTCACGTATTTTACAACGACGTCGTAGTTCTACTCTCCGGCGCGAGCAGCCGGACCAACGCACCTTTGCCACTTGACCAGGTATTGGAGAACGGTGCCCATTGCCATGAGGCTCCTGCACGACACAGACAGAGTTCGAGAATAAAGGCGGCACGGATGCTTATTGATTGGTACTCACGTATTTCACAACGACGTCGTAGTTTTACTCTCCGGCGCGAGCAGCCGGACCAACGCACCATTGCCACTTGACCAGGTCTTGGAGAACGGTGCCCTCCTTCAGCTTCTCCGGCATGTCGTAGATGCTGTTCTCCTTTGGCCTTCTTGGCGGGTGCGGCTTTTTTGGCCGCCGCTGAGCCGGCAGCTGCTTTGGCTTTCAAAGCGGTTTCGGTTCGGTTTTAAATGAAATTTTCATTCACGTGTGCACGTAGCATTAGGCAGTGCTGCGAAATACGAAATGAAAAATGTTACATGTACAGCTGTAAAGATTATTTATCGAGACTAAATTTGAAAAGTCATTCTGTCATCGTTCGAAAAGGTAATTTTCACTTCACTCAAAAAACTGAAATAGATCGCGCACCCAGGCTGTATATAAAAAAAAATTAAAATCATTCTCGCCAAGCATTTGCCAACAGCCAAGCATTTTTTTCCGAAAGAATTTTTAACCCGAACAACACGGCCAAGCCCTTGATGCCGGCAAGTCCTCAGTGGCAGGCGTATCCAGTCTCGTCGCCTGCTTCGACTCCAGTGCCGGCTCCAGTTGCAGCCTTACCCAATACAATAATTGTCAGGGATGATGAATCGCCCGTTGAAAGCGCAAGCGAACGAATTTACATCGACATAAGCGCAAATAGTGGCAGCGGAGCAACAATCCCCGTTCAAGAAGAAGAAGCGCAATAAGCCATCGCGTAAGCACCAAAATCTCAGATCAGCACATCATTTACAATCTAATGTGAAACGCTCTTCATTTTCAGAACGCACTCGTGATATGAAGAAGCGCCTTAATCGCCAGCCTTGCAAGTCGATGATGCCATAAAATGCCCTTGATGGCTCTCAACGAGCTCCAGGACGTAAATGTAAGCATAGATGAGTTTACCATCACTGGGGGAAACGGAAAATTCACTGCCATTGTCACCGTTGACTCGAAACGGTACTAAGGAAAGGGTGCCTTTCCCTGGTGCGGTTTCGAGTCAACGGTGACAATGGCAGTGAATTTTCCGTTTCCCCCAGTGATGGAAAAATTCACTTATGCTTACATATTCGTCCTTGAGCTCGTTGAGAGTGATCAAGGGCATGTTATGACATCGTCAACTTGCGTAACTGGCGATTTCGGCGCTTATTCCTCAGGTTACGTGCGACGGTTACGCTGTGCTCAAAATTCATCCATCGGCAAATGCACAACCGCAGCAAGGAGACGGCAATGCAGCAGTTCCCGTCGTCGCCAAGGAACCGAAGGACCAACCAGTGCGTTTCCGAATTGCCAGCAAACTGGCAGACCTTGCACCCGGCCTCATTGCTCTGCATTGTAGGTTCGCTCAGATCAGAAAACACGAATTTACGGGACCAATGTTCTTTTTGTTCCCTTTTTGATGGGAAATGGGAATTAATAAATTGGCGAATTTTTATGAATTTAAGGCATTGTGATTAGAACTTTTAAGCGAGTCAGCATATCTTTTTCATCAATCTATTAAATTTCATCTTTAAAGGTATTTTAAAGAAAATACGGTATATGAACTTCAAAACAAAGATTTTGCTTCCCTGCAGCACACAAAAACTTGCATAAAATTGTTCCATTCGAATGCATTTATATCCTTGTCATTCACTTTCAAACAATTCCACTTTGGCGCTGCTCTTGCGATTATGCCTAGAGTCTATGAAACTACGTAACGTTTTTACATGAATATGTAGTTGATATGTATAAAGAAGTACCATTTATTGTTTACAGCTTATTTTATAAACCATCCAATACAAGAGAGTCCTTACAATTTATCAATTCTTGTGGAAAATTGATTAATTTATCAGTTAAAATTATATGTTCACTACGAAGGGTCCTAGATATCAAGTAATATTATACCAAATATCAAAATCGAAGGATATGATTTCCGACCGACAGAGAACGATTAACCCATTATAGACCACTGGGTATTAAGATACTCTCCACGAAAATTATGAATCTTGAAGAATTTTAGCACAGTTCAGGTGAAAGAATTCATGGTTTTTTTTTCAGGAATGGGAAAGGATAGGATGGATCCACAAGAAAAATGTACATACAGTATTATTTTCCGCGGTTTTACTCAAGTTGTTCATCTGTTTAAATTGAGGGGGGTTAAGTGTGTATAAGTTGGAAAACATCTAAAATTTCGATACTATCGGAAAATGTTAAAGTGCACATAAGCAATTAAACATATATACAATTTGAAAATTTCATTCATTTAACATTTGATATGTTTATATTATATGCCTTATTAACAAATAAAAAGAATAAGGCAATTTTTAATGGGTTTTCGCTCAGAATACTCATCCAAAACAACATACGCCATTCAGTAGTACACCACTAATTTTTCGACCATCGATGGTATCGATAGTGCTATCGATATTTTTGCCAGCCCTAGATCACACTGATTTCATTCCCTCAAAAAAGCATCATCATTGCCGACAAAAAAGTTTTGAAAGCAAAAACGCAGGGAAATAAAGATTGTAATAAACCTCGTGTGCATAATCTGTTCGTTGGCTAATTCCTAAAGATGTCTTCACGCTACGATCGCGCCGTTACGATTTTCTCGCCAGACGGACATTTGCTTCAGGTGGAATATGCCCAAGAAGCAGTCCGCAAGGGCTCGACCGCGGTAAAACACGCTTCTGCAATATTTCGTATGCATTTACACAAAAACAATTATATTCCATAGGTTGGTGTTCGCGGCGGCAGCTGCGTTGTGCTGGGCGTGGAGAAAAAGTCTGTTGCCAAGCTGCAGGAGGACCGCACAGTTCGCAAAATTTGCATGCTCGACCATCACATTACAATGGCCTTTGCCGGTCTCACTGCCGATGCGCGCATTCTGATTAACCGTGCCCAAGTTGAGTGCCAGAGCCATCGCCTTAATGTTGAGGACCAAGTTACTCTGGAGTACATCACTCGGTATGCCGTTTAGTGCCGTGCCTTTCACTGCCTTGGGACTTAATGCATTTACATTTTTGGTACATTTCAGTTACATTGCGCAGCTGAAACAGAAGTACACTCAGAGCAATGGTCGCCGACCCTTCGGTATTTCTTGCCTGATTGGCGGTTTCGATGGCGATGGCTCGGCGCATTTGTTCCAAACCGAGCCTTCTGGTATTTTTTATGAATACAAGGCAAATGCTACGGGTCGCTCGGCCAAAACTGTGCGCGAATTCTTCGAGAAGAATTATCGCGAAGAAGATGTGGCCACCGAAAAAGGTGCTGTCAAGCTGGCAGTACGCGCCCTGCTCGAGGTGGCGCAATCCGGCCAGAACAACTTGGAGGTGGCCATCATGGAGAACAACAAGCCGCTAAAGATGCTGGACCGGGAAGTCATCCAGGAATATGTGAACATTATCGAGAAGGAGAAGGAAGAGGAGCTCGAAAAGAAAAAGCAGAAGAAGTAACACACCAGGCACTCTTCAACAGAATGCCTTCAATTCGAACATTTTCCAAAGTCAAGACCTCTGCAAAAATCTACCCTAAGATTATCTCTCGCTCTCATTCAGTCCTTTTACCCGACAAAATGTGCTGCCCCCGAAAAAAAAAACTTCACGCAAAAGTCATTTAATGGTCATTCACATATAAAATATATTTTATATATAAATCGTAGGAAGATTTTTGCAGACTCCATTGATTTGGCAAGTGTTCCACACCGCATCGCATCGGGTGGCCCGATGGCACATTTTTTATCTTAATAATTTTCTACATTTTGAAATGTTGTAAGGAGGTCAATGCTACATATTTGAGTTGTATAAAATACATGGTCTATCAGAGGACAAAGATACTGCATGTTTTTCTTTTGAAACATTCTGCAATACTTCATTATTGTGAAGAGAGAGAGTTATAGCGGAAGGTGCGGTACGCAAACAGCTTTAAAAGATTGTACAATTTAAATAGGTCATGGTGCAGGGAAAAAATAAAAGAGATGCTCGGGATTTGAAACATTGCTTTGTTAAATTGTTTATTTATTTTCGATTTTTAAATATTTTTTCCGGGCGGCTCTTGATTAACCGCGATGCCAGGAATGCCAGGATGGATGGAAAGTATTTAGAAAATAATATTAACGAAAAAACGGTGAAATAGCGTATGTGAAGTAAAATGTACGTAGATATTTTCGGGGCTGCTACCTAGTGTAGATTCGCATGTATCGCTTACAACCGTGCTCCGATGATTAGCACGCACAGATACTATCGATGGTTTGGCGACCCATACTTGTCATCTCCAGCGAAAATTTCGTGCGCCAAAAACATAAATTATGAAATTGTATATAAGGTGACGTATCCACCACACGAGATCCTTAAAATTGTGCAATTCTTGTTAAAAATTGATTAGTTTATAAGATAAAATTATGTGGTCAGTGGGTGGAATCTTGGTTAGCTAGTAATTTTAGGCGGAATATCAAAATTGACGAATATGTTATGTTTTCGATGTTTTTGCTATGTATTTCTATGTTATGTTCGCAACATCATTTCAACATTTGAAGCATCATCACTTACGTCGTGCTCGACACTCACTTACGTATTTTACCGTTGGCAGCATTAATTTGTATGGGCCAGCAACATGTTCCGCGAAATGAGCGACAATGTCCCGCAACATAGAGCAACATGGACACGGAATGAGCAACATTCTACATACCCCTTGGAAAAAGTTATGATAGAATTAAGGAAATGTTTGTCATCGCTCCCATGAATGCAGAAAATATCTCAACGAAATATTGTAGTAATGATCCTCTTACAGAGATCTGTGAAAAGACATTATTAATTACGTTTTAAAGCAGCTTTAAAAACACAATTTCAATATCAATTAAAGAAAAAAGGGTATCCAAATGTCCACACCACCGGTTGACAGGCAACAAGTGTTCAAATGACGTGACATTCGACTCTCACTTACGTGCTGCGGTTGTTTAAGAAGTGCCTTGTGCATATGACTACTGTGGTTTTAATGACACTCGGGATGCGCACAGGACATTCGTTCATACAACCGTATGCCTGTTTTTCGTGCGAGGTAGCGTCAGTTGGGTCGATCTGTAAGGGGAACGGATCTGAGCAGCAAAATAAGATATTGAACTTAGGTAAAGGAATATACCAAGAGCACATACAAACAAAATCTCGGTAAAATTTAAGTATTTTATTTTTTAAAGTCACGTCAAAGTTGAAAAACAACGAAAAAAATAGATGGATTAGAAAATACGTTTTTCTTTAGAACTGCAACTGCAACGGACCAGTTTTTTATTGGGTATGGATAACAATGAATATACCTAATAAAGGATACCAAAACCAGAATCATACGTTGCCTAGTTTACTTTTTATTCCACCTGAAAGATGCAGTATGTGAATAAATGTTGAATACATTTTTGCACTGTGCTCATATCTCATGTCATATTTCTGATTATCCAAAGTTTCTATTTTTATAAAAGCTTTGGAAAATTCTCTATTAGATACGTTTATTAATGTTATCCAAAGCGCTCATAAAATTCTTCGACTGCCACCTCTTTTCGGCTGATGTCCCACTGTGCACCGCAGATCGTTCTTTAGTCCAAGCAATCATTGGAAAGGGAAACGGAACGCGGAAAAACATTTTTCAACAATGAATTAGTAATTTAATTTCCTATAGTATATAGTATATAATATAAAGTTTATGATTAGTTATAGGTAAAGTGTTAGTACGCGAACCAATTTATTTATTTTTCAGCATAATTTTTATAATTTCTCAAAATTAATGCCAATGTGCCAGCTAAAACATTTTGTTCAAATTGATTTCAATTTGTCCCAAAGTGCAAAAAACTCGTCGAAATATTTGAGTGTTCTCATGGAAGGTGCATGCAGTATTTCAGATGTATTTTTTATGTTTAATAAACCCCCACGTGAATCGTGTTATGTGTGTCCGTTGCTCCGACTAGGTCTCGGATGTGTCCCCCACGGCTTCGTCTACGGAGCTCTCCGTGTTGCGGGGCGAGGTATTCTGGGAGTAACGCCTGAACGACCCAGACTTATTGATCACTGGGGGTTTCCAGGTTGAGGTCCGATTTGAGCGACGCAGCCGGACTCGGCGCACCATGAAGAACCCAGGAAACATATATATACATATATATATGTATTTGAATTTCGCCCAATTATACTTGTTATTTAATTTCTCAAACAAAATTCTTTAATTATGAATTAAAATATTATAATTTGCTTTGAAATATTTCTTTTAATTTATTAGCAGAAAAGTTTTCTGCCAGCTGAAACAATAACAAACGAAGAGTGCAGAGCGAAAAACGCTTGCCATCTCTTTCTAGCGCTTGCCTCTCTGAGAGCAGAGAGAACGAGTTGAAAAAATAACGTCCTCAACACAGCCGAATACGCCACCTTTATAATAATTTCACCATGGGCGAACCCAGTAGGCTGGTTGTAATATCAATTATACAAAAATAGTCGGTCTTGGCTCAGGGTCGTTCAGAACAACATGTGAATTCGGAAAAACTCGGAAAAATAATTTTGTTCTCCGAATAGTAGAAAATTGTGTCGGTTTTTATATTGCAAATCCGGAAAAAAGTCTCGGTTCTTAGCGTACAAATATTTTAATAAATCGAGCAAACCCGAATGTTCCCTTCTGTCAGAACATCGACCTTCATTTTGTTGCCGTCGCAGTAAATCAGTGGAGAGTGACTTGTCCTGTATAAGCGCATGTATTTATATTCAAAATCGTAGATCGAGATCGGCTCAACCAATGAACTCAGAAGGCTTGTTGTTCGATTTACAAATTGGAGGTCTTCAAAAAGAATTTTTCATATTTTGTTGGATTCCATTTTGATAAAAAAAAAAAAAAGATATATCAAGAAAAAAAAAAAATTTTATTTGCGTACACCTTGAGAATCAAACTGCGACTGTGAAATCCGTAGGGATTCCGAAACTTTGACCGATGATATTCGAAATTTCCAAAATAACTTTTAAGGGTGTTTTTTTTTTAATTTCTTTTGATGTGTACACCTTTAACTACGAAATTCGACTGTGAAATCTGTGAGTTTTGGACAGGACGCCTGCTCTGTGGCAGGGAGGCAGCGATGTGGAGGCGTCCTTCAAGCCAGCGCGTGTCATACTCCAGGTAGAGTGGTTTCAAATGCGCTTACCAATATCATTCCGTTCTATCTGTTCAGGACTTCAGCGGAGTGCCGGCCGTGGTGAACTTTGCAGCAATGCGAGATGCTGTCCTTGATTTGGGCGGCAAGCCTGAGAAGACCAACCCCATCTGCTGCGCCGACCTGGCGGTCGCTCGAGTGGGCTGGCCAGCAGCGCATTCGCGTGTCCACGCTTCTTCAGTGTGGCTATTCGGCCTTGAAAATGGGCCAGACCATAAAGTACAATGGAACCCAGCAGGCCAACGAAGACGAGGACGAAGATCTCAAGGTCGACCGACACAATACGTGGAAGCAGATATGATTCCCACGGTAGACAGAGACTCCGGTGGTGATGTCGCGGAGTCACCCAAGCCGAATCATTCCAGCGATACTACTGCCACTGTGGAGGCTGCCGCAGTATCCAGCTCCTGAATCAGCAGCGGCATCCTCCAGGGAGGCGCCATCCACTTCTCGCTCCACGCGTCCGGCCTCTCGGAACCAGCAGCTGGTCATAGAGGCCCTGAAGGCCAAGCTGCTCCTCTGCGAGAACCAGCCGCAGAGCAAGTTCAAGTGCCCGATCTGTCTCGACGACTGCAAGAATCCCGCCATCTCCGTCTCCTGCTGGCTGCAAACGCTAGGTGTCTCAGCTTAAATTTGTATTTGTATACTAGTAAGATTGCATACTGTCGACTTGTATAGTCGTACGATTAGCATTATATATATTTGTGTTAAGTATACACAATGGACAGCTTTCAAGTACCGAAAGTTGTCAACCGACACGTGCTGCAGGCGGTCTATTAAATTAATTCTTATTTAATAATATTAAAATAATTGCATTGCATTCATGGAACAAATTTTTAATTTTATTTATTTATTTAAATATAATTTTTCACTGAAATTTAATTTGTTCTTTCTGGCTATAATAATGATCCGACCTGATCCAGATTCAACACTCTGATAGATATGGTCATTGTCTATGTCATAGACATATCTAATGCTTGTTCGGCGATGAGACGAACGTGATGCAGGCCCTATATCACGCCAACGTTGCTTTTCTGCTAGCATTGTGCTTTTGAAAGAAGAGAAGACCGCAACGTCCAGCGGCTGCATTTTATGTGTACAGGACGGTGGAAAAGATAGCGTGGCTATGTCGTATTCAACTGCCAAATCAAGAGCCGCAATTTTTAGGTGGGATGTATGGTTGTCGACCAAAAGTGTTGGCGACCGTTTTTTGCATAAATTTCAAAAACTCTTCGGCTGTCATCCATCCACCGCCCTTTGCATAGCTACAAATGAAAAAACATTTCACAGAAAGTAATTAAAGAAAAGAAACAAAGAACTATTAACAAAAAGTATGCTTGAGTCATGTATATTTGCTTCATGTTTGTTCGGGGAAAAACATACATTGGCGGATTAAACACAGTTGACCCTCGCTACGAACTAGAAGATCTCGCCCCTGATGAAATAACTACATATGTATATGGTGGTCTCGTCGGCAGCCGAAGCTGGCTCGTTTTTATCGTTAGCGTCAGTGCATTAGAGGTGGGAAAACATCGATGCTTGGAGACATCGACTGCCAACCTTGTCGTTTAACCGGCTTCCTCTCCCTCTGGTCTAGTGTTAGACGTCTGGCCAACAACCTAACAATTTTATTGATTTATATTGAAGACTTATTTGGTGGGAACCATGCCTTTGAAGTTCTCGACCTATCCAAGCCAAGGACAACAAAGAGGACTACGTCCGAAGCTTTCGAAAGGACAGGCTTTCAGGACATATACGTATTCCATGCTTGGTGTTTTGCGTGTTTAAGGCAACGTTAAAAAAGCAGAAAAAAGCAAATGCATTTCCGAAAAAGCCAGAATTCCCGCTTCCCGCGATTGCTTCTCAAAAACAACAATATTTGACGGGAAAGAGCTAAGTTGGCAGCACTGCATGCGGCTTCATTATTCTGTTTGGCTGCGCCGCGGCAGAGAAAATGCTTCGTGCCTGTTGTCTGCGCACACACACGCACTAAAATCATGTGAGTGTGTGCGTGCCCACCACTGGTATGAGAAAGTCGCTGCTGCTGCTGCTGCGCTTGCGCTCACGCTCACGGACAGTATAAAAAATCACCAAGTCTTCGTGTGGCCCATGATGGAACTATATAAGGTGGTCTCGTCGGCAAAAACTGCTCCTTAGCTAATGCTAGCAATAAGTGCGAGTGAACTGCTCAAAGTATAGTGAGTGTGAACGAAACGGCAGTAGAGTATGTTGATTAACCCTTAACAGGTCCGTGGGGCTTGAAATAGCCTATTATAACGCAAGGAGGTGAAGTTTTTATAGAGTTTTATTTTAAGCAATTTAGAATTGGCAATTAGTCTTTGTTTTTGATTTTGAATAGAAATTTTGTTGTTCAAATTCTTAATTCTAAAGTAAATTCTGATTTTCAAATAAAAAGTTTTTACACTAATATCTACATTTTCCGCAGCCATTATTAGTTTTTCTTTTACATTTTTAGTTATATTAAAATTTTGGTGCACGAATGACCACTGTGAAGGAGCATACCCCTTCACAACGACGTAGGCCAACAAGGAGCAACATTCGTCCGGGAGGCGGAGAGATACAGACCAGGCTGGAGCCTGTCAAGAATATTTTTATTTTTATTTCTTCCCCCTTTTGTTCACTAAGCCTTAATCCAAATAACAGACACCGGAGCAGAGAGCAGAGAGCAGAGCAGAGATAACGGCAGAGACCGGCAGCAGACACCGGAGCAGAGATCAGAGCAGAGAGCAGAGCAGAGATAACGGCAGAGACCAGCAGCAGACACCGGAGCAGAGAGCAGAGCAGAGATAACGGCAGAGACCGGCAGCAGACACCGGAGCATGGTGAAATTATATATATATATATGCAGAGATCAGAGCAGAGATCACAGCAGAGGCCGGAGCAGAGACACGAAGCAGCAGACACCAGAGCAGAGATCAACGGCAGAGACCAGCAGCAGAGACACGGAGCGAAGACAAATGCAAAACCCACCCTCACATGCCGAAGCAAGCCACGCACGACCCAAAGAGAGCGAGCAAAAGGCACGCGACAAAAGCGCCGGGTCGCGGCAGAAGCTGGGAGCAGAGGCTCGAACGGCCGGCTGAGCCAGCTGCCAAAATTATGGAGAGTAAAAGCTGCGCCAATAGCGCCCACGCACGACCCCGAGGAGAGCGAAAGCTGCGCCGAAAGCACCCACGCACGACCCAAGGAGAGCGAGAGAAAAGGCTCGCGACAAAAGCGCCGGGTCGCGGCAGAAGCTGGGAGCAGAGGCTCGAACGGCCGGCTGAGCCGGCTGCCAAAAATGATGGAGATCGGGAGTGAAAATCGAGCCTCTACCAAGGGCAGTCGTGAGTGCGGGAAAAATTAAAACACCGAAAACCCAAAGCGGACAGCACGAGGTCCGCCATTTTTCTGGACCAGCGAGGAGCCGCAGCCGCCGAGAAAAAGATGATGGACCAGAGTTCTACGGAGCAAGAGGGGTAAGCTGGCCTGGCGTAAGCGAGTGAGAGGGAGATAGGTGCGACGTAGGGATTAGATTTTCACACATATATGTATAGATAGATAAGCAGGCAGACAATAAATCACTGAATTAAAACAAACGTCAATTATTCACATATCTATGACCATTGCACATAACCACCGCCAATATTCGCCGCCCGATGGTTTTCACCCCTTCCCCTTCGTCATTGTACCATCAAAAATATTCCATTTGCATGCCGGGGACCTCAGCCAGTGGAGTTGTACGCGGATGCCACGGCTTCCACGAACTGAGCTCTCCCCCCCCCCCTCTGGTAGAAAATTCCTCCTGTAGAACACCCCCTTCCCTATCCTTGGGGACGCCAGCGAGCAAGTTTGTACGCGGACGCCACGAATTTGCGAACCTGACGCCCCTCCTTCCCCCTTGGTCTCCCTCCTTAACCTAGTCTTCCCCGTTGACGGTACAGTCGACACCACGTGCTCCACTCCACGTACACCGAGCCCCCCCCCCCCCTCCCCCCCGTGAACGCTAATTCCTTCAGTTGCTGTACAGCCGTCGACAAGGAAAGACCTGCGCAACTGTCTAATGAAACACTACGAGAAAAAATGTTCAATGAAAAGTGGAAAGACAATTTTTTTTTCATCCCCTTTTTTTGTGTATGTTATTATATGAATATATTTTGATGCTCTTATTTGCCTGCAAATGTAATTTATTTTGCATGGAAAGACATTGACGTCGATGACTCATCTGCTCGCACATCGATGTCAGCGTCAGCACCTCCGATGACGTAAGCGATGACCCGCCATACTCTGAACTGCTTACGTTAACATTGACGTTATGTCAATGACGGGCCAGTAAAATACAAAAATAAATTATTTAAATACCTTTATTATTATTATTATTATTATTATCTTTTTTTATATTTTCTTATTACAACCTAATTTTTTTTTATTAATTCTCCTCCTTGTTCAAAATCATTTCCAGTAAGTCCAGTTCTTCGACATCCGGGGCTGTCGAAAACGATTGGCCAATATTCGAAATTGCATTCGTTATGAGTTAGTATGACCAGCCGCTGGTCGATTGGGAGACGGCATAGCATTGCTATCGTCACCGCAACTGTATCAGAATCCTTCTTACGTTGATGAGGAGCCATTTTCGCCCAGTGAAGACCATTGCATCGTCATATATTGGCAACAATTGCGGCGGAGTTGAGTTTTTCCATTTCATGGTGGAAATCTCTGAACGAATAGCCACCATTTCAGCTTCGTTGCCATCCATTTTCTTTAATATTTGGTCCATTATATTATATAGCTTATCCAATTTATTTTCTAGCTTATCTATTTTATTGTTTCATTTGTCTTTGATAGCTGTATTTAGAGATCATCTTAAAATATTTATTTGGTCAAATATATTCTCAGTTACTTCCGAAACAAAACCAGAATTCATATTAAAGAGGTTGGTTCATCGTGTATCTGGACCAGTGAATTAATGGGAAGTAAATGTCCACATCAGTATTTTGAGTTGATTTCATTGATCACCAAAGCTAACTTACGCTTTCCTGGCATTACACCAGTATATGTTTTGGGTTTATACTCCTCACATGTGGTGTCCTTCGCAACTCCAGGATGGGTGATATAAGGCCCAGGCTCGGGGACATCTTTAGCTCGGATTGTTATATACTGGACTAGGTCATCGAAGAGCGAATGCAAGTCAATATTATCTTCGGAAAGACGCACCCTTTTTCCGTTCTCTATGGGAAAATTTCTCCGGTGGCTGGTTAAAGATGCTTTTTTTCCTCTTTCCTTCCTTATGAAGGAATCCTTCGGAATCACAATTATGGAAGCTGGTGACGAAATATTAAAAAAATTCCTTTTTGAGTAACGTCTTCGCTCTTTATTTGGGCCTCTGCTTATCTCTCTGCTGTGTCTGCTGCTGTGGACCTTCGGGTCCTCGGTCGCACGTTTGTTGCTGCTCTCCTCTGTGGACCTTCGGCTGTTGCTCTTACTCGCCGTGGTTGCTAGCGCTCTCTCTGTCAGTGATGCCGGCTGCTGTGCGACCCGTAAATGAGGCCTATATTCAAAATCGTAGATCGAGATCGGCTCAACCAACGAACTCAGAAGGCTTGTTGTTCGATTTACAAATTGGAGGTCTTCAAAACGAATTTTTCCCATTTTGTTGGATTTCATTTTGACCAAAATAAAAAATTTAAAATCTCAAAAACAAAAAAAATGTTTTTTTTGTTTCTCTTTTGACCGATGACAAACGAAATTTTCAAAATAACCTTTTAGAATTTTTTTTCTTTTGTTGCGCACACCTTGAGAATTAAACTGCGACTGTGAAATCCGTACTTGACAATCCACGACCTCAGACAACATACAGTGGTCGCCAATGTTTTTTTTAAGGCGAGTAAATCTTCGTTAGATCTGCTGGGATGCCTATGGTTGGCTCCAGTAGCAGCTTCAGATCATAGATTGTAGCACCGTCATAAATTGGCAACAATTGCGGCGGCGTTGTTGCGGCGCTGCTTGTTCGATGCTCCAACATGCGCTGCTTTACCTATTACTTGACCCTCTTGGTCATGCTGGCCTCTCCTCCCTTAGAATGATATTCTGTTTTAAATTAAATTAAACCTGGCTCAGTGCCGTGTAATTGTAAGACCTCAAAAATGCTTAAACTAAATAATAATGTCAAAAATGTACTTAATCTTAATAATGTCCAATAATTACTTAATCGTAATAATGCCAAAATATTTCTTTATGCCAATAGTGTCAACAAACGCTTAAACCCAATAGTATCGAAAGTCAATAATTGCGTGTGATCGGAATCACAATTATGGAAGCTGGTGACGAAATATTAAAAAAATTCCTTTTTGAGTAACGTCTTCGCTCTTTATTTGGGCCTCTGCTTATCTCTCTGCTGTGTCTGCTGCTGTGGACCTTCGGGTCCTCGGTCGCACGTTTGTTGCTGCTCTCCTCTGTGGACCTTCGGCTGTTGCTCTTACTCGCCGTGGTTGCTAGCGCTCTCTGCGTCAGTGATGCCGGCTGCTGCTTTTTCCCGTCAGTGATGCCGGCTGCTGTGCGACCCGTAAATGAGGCCTATATTCAAAATCGTAGATCGAGATCGGCTCAACCAACGAACTCAGAAGGCTTGTTGTTCGATTTACAAATTGGAGGTCTTCAAAACGAATTTTTCCCATTTTGTTGGATTTCATTTTGACCAAAATAAAAAATTTAAAATCTCAAAAACAAAAAAAAATGTTTTTTTTGTTTCTCTTTTGACCGATGACAAACGAAATTTCCAAAATAACCTTTTAGAATTTTTTTTCTTTTGTTGCGCACACCTTGAAAATTAAACTGCGACTGTGAAATCCGTAGGAATTCCGAAACTTTGACCGATGATATTCGAAATTGCCAAAATAACTTTTAAGGGTGTTTTTTTTTTATTTCTTTTGATGTGTACACCTTTAACTACGAAATTCGACTGTGAAATCTGTGAGTTTTGGACAGGACGCCTGCTCTGTGGCAGGGAGGCAGCGATGTGGAGGCGTCCTTCAAGCCAGCGCGTGTCATACTCCAGGTAGAGTGGTTTCAAATGCGCTTACCAATCTCATTCCGTTCTATCTGTTCAGGACTTCAGCGGAGTGCCGGCCGTGGTGAACTTTGCAGCAATGCGAGATGCTGTCCTTGATTTGGGCGGCAAGCCTGAGAAGACCAACCCCATCTGCTGCGCCGACCTGGCGGTCGCTCGAGTGGGCTGGCCAGAAGCGCATTCGCGTGTCCACGCTTCTTCAGTGTGGCTATTCGGCCTTGAAAATGGGCCAGACCATAAAGTACAATGGAACCCAGCAGGCCAACGAAGACGAGGACGAAGATCTCAAGGTCGACCGACACAATACGTGGAAGCAGATATGATTCCCACGGTAGACAGAGACTCCGGTGGTGATGTCGCGGAGTCACCCAAGCCGAATCATTCCAGCGATACTACTGCCACTGTGGAGGCTGCCGTTGAGCAGTATCCAGCTCCTGAATCAGCAGCGGCATCCTCCAGGGAGGCGCCATCCACTTCTCGCTCCACGCGTCCGGCCTCTCGGAACCAGCAGCTGGTCATAGAGGCCCTGAAGGCCAAGCTGCTCCTCTCCGAGAACCAGCCGCAGAGCAAGTTCAAGTGCCCGATCTGTGTCGACGACTGCAAGAATCCCGCCATCTCCGTCTCCTGCTGGCTGCAAACGCTCGGTGTCTCAGCTTAAATTTGTATTTGTATACTAGTAAGATTGTATACTGTCGACTTGTATTGTCCTACGTTTAGCATTATATATATTTGTATTAAGTATACACAATGGACAGCTTTCAAGTACCGAAAGTTGTCAACCGACACGTGCTGCAGGCGGTCTATTAAATTAATTCTTATTTAATAATATTAAAATAATTGCATTGCATTCATGGAACAAATTTTTAATTTTGTTTATTTATTTATATATAGTTTTTCACTGAAATTTAATTTGTTCCTTCTGGCTATAATAATGATCCGACCTGATCCAGATTCAACACTCTGATAGATATGGTCATTGTCTATGACAATTAAAAAAATCGTGCGGACCACTACCTCTTTCGACGACGTTTGACAAACGACTGACAAAAATAACGTCCCCGAAAGAGAGCACATGTGGTGAATACGCCACCTATATATAAGGTTTAAGGGGGAAAAGAGAAAGAGAGAATGTCTGCCAGCAGCTAGTCTTATCTTTTTTTATATTTTTTTATAACAAACATTTTTTTTTAAATAATTCTCCTTGTCCCAAATCATTTCCAGTAAGTCCAGTTCTTCGACATCCGGTGCTGTCGAAAACGATTGGCCAATATTCGAAATTGCATTCGTTATGAGTTAGTATGGCCAGCCGCTGGTCGATTGGGAGACGGCATAGCATTGCTATCATCACCGCCACTGTATCAGAATCCTTCTTACGTTGATGAGGGGAGGGGCCATATTCGCCCAGTGAAGACCATTGCATCGTTATATATTGGCAACAATTGCGGCGGAGTTGAGTTTTCCGCAGTCTCCAACTTAAGTTTTACGAACATTTTTTAAATCAATTAAAAGAACACTCTTTCCGGACAAGCGTGTTTTTGCGGAAAATTCAACAAGTACCTATATATTTACTGGAAGTAGAAAAATATGCATAGCTGGAAGTAAGCTGGGTATATGTTGCATTAGACATTTCAACTTCATTTTGCCGATGTTGACGATTCCGTTGAATGCGTGCAACTGTTTAAAAATTGTTCGGCGAAGTCACTCATTGTGTGTGATCGGAATCACAATTATGGAAGCTGGTGACGAAATATTAAAAGTAATTCCTTTTTAGGCCACGTCTGTTACTTTATGAACACTCGGCATTTCATTAAGAACAAGCGACTCCGAATATGTTACATAGATATTTATGGACATATATGTATATGTACCCCTTTACTCTTCGAGTACCGGTATAATAAAAGCCTGAAGGCCTCGTTGCTCTGGCTATAATCAAATTGTGCCATAGGATTAATCTTAGGCTACAATTTTGTAAATAAATAAAAAAAAAGAACCAATTAAATTTAATCGATCAATTGAGACTGAAGAAGAGCAAATTAATTTCAAAACTTCAGAAAAGCTTATCGAAAAGAACGCAAATAGAAATGAAGCATATAGATTAATGGAGACCAAAGAAAGTGAAAACTTCATTAAATAGATCATATATCACTATCATATATATATCATATATCACAAAAACACCTCTTAACGAGGTAAAAAACTGACGAATCGCACCTTCAACATAAAAAAGTTCTAATATAAACTTTTGTGACGAAAAATGATTTTCCATCCGACTAAATAAAAAAACTATCTAAAGTTTACACTTCGGCACGCTTTATCAACATATTTATTGTAGCGTGCCGAATAAGTTGCTTGTCAACCGGTGCTATGGACATTTGCATACCCTTTTTCCTTTATTAAATATTAAAATTCTGTATTCTGCTTTGAAAAGTAATTAATAATGTCTTTTGCACAGATTGACATTTTTTTATTAGATTTATTTTCTGCTTACATATCTTGATCCCGATACACATTCTTGGTATCAGTAAGAAAACTGCAAGCTGAAAAATTTCGTTGGGCTAGCTTTACAAATAGTTTCTGCATTAATTGGGGGCCTGGTATGAAAAATATTTAATTAATTCTGTAGCATCCTTTTTCTGTTGCTGGCCGGCCCATAAAAATCCATTAAAATTAATGTTGTACGGACTGTATACAAATTGTATGGATAGTGAGAAATACGTAAAATACGCAATAATTCTAAAATAAAAATATCATAGTTTTGTAACGGATATACGTAATATATACGTAAATTTTGTTTTCAACCAATGAAAATCGTCAAATTCTTCTGAAAGCGATAATGTAACTGCTAAAAATTTTAAAGATTTTCATTGGTCGAAAGCAAAAATCCCGCAAGGAAATTCTTAATAGAAATTGTAATGGATCAAAAGGAAATTATTGGCGATGTGCCACCTTTTAGTCCCTCCACAAAATCCCCCAAAAAGTCCCACCGTTAGACTAAAAGTATATCGCAATATTCGTCAATTTTGATATTCTGTCTAAAATTACTAGCTAATAAGGATCCTACCCACTGATCACACAATTTTATCTGATAAACTAATCCATTTTGTACAGGAATGGGTAAATTTTAAGGACCCTCTTGTATTGGGTTCTTAATCAAATTAGCTATAAACGTCAACAAAAAACGAAAAACCTTTATTTGCAATTGCGGGCAGTGCTGGCAAGCGCGGCAGAGCGCACAGAATACCCTAACGCTATTATTTCTACATGGTATTTTCCTCAACAGCGCTACCAGACTGTTAACCGATCAGCTGTTCAGGCGGCGAAGACACAAATTTAAAGTTTTGTTGGACAAACAAATAATTCGAAAATTGCCACCTAAATTGCCGAGTTTACAAGCTGCTGCGAAGGCAGAAGACCCAGGGATTGATGGAAGCTTGAATACACAAAGGCCACATCAAGCAGACCGCCCACGCCACGTTAGCTGCCGGCAGACAGCAAGCAATTATATAATCCCCCCGCTGCGGCCACACACATGAATCTATATAGCGGCTCCGTGCGACGTCTGCTCGACAGCTGGCCCGGCAAGCGACGCTTCGGCATCTATCGCTTCCTGCCGCTCTTCTTTGTGCTGGGTGCCGCCCTTGAGTTCTCGATGATCAACTGGACCGTGGGCGAAACCAATTTCTGTATGTACCTCCGCTCCCCTTCTATACACCCATCCCTGTCTAATCCGAGTCTTACCCGCTTGCAGATAGAACTTTTAAGCGTCGCCAGGCCAAGAACTACGTCGAGGAGCTGCAACAGCAGCAGCATCATCAGCAGGAGCAGCAGCAGCAGTCGCATAACTGAGAGAATCATGCCCGCTGGCGTGTCGTGGGGTCAGTACACCAAATTCCTGGCCAGCGCAATGCTGGCCATGATGGCCGGCTCCCAGGCGGTGCATCTGTACTACAAGCCGCTCGAAGATCTGCCCGTCTACATAGAGCGGGAGCAGAAACCGCCCGTCAATCAGGCCAAAGCAACAGCCGCAGACTAGGCGCCAGCCCATAAAATACATATATTCTGTAAGAACTATTGTATTGACTAATGCTAATTAAATTTCATTTGTTATACAGACGGAGCCAGCGTGTGTGTGTGTGTGCGTATGTCCTATTTGTCGTGAACCTTGCGGTGGTTCTTGAGGCACGTCTGCTGCCGGAATCCCTGGCCACACACGTCGCACATGTAGGGCTTCTCGCCCGTGTGGATGTACTCGTGGTGGCGCAGGGTTTTGCGCGAGGCGAAACACTCGGAGCAGTACTTGCAGGCGAAGGGCTTCAGCTTGAGGTGCACCGCCCGGATGTGGGCCTCCAGCTCGAACTTGCGGGCGAACAGCTTGCCGCAGTGCTCGCAGGGCATCTTGTCGGTGGAGTGCATCAGCATATGCTGCAGCAGCATGAACTTCTTGGCCATGCGACGGCCGCACACCTGGCACTCGTGTGGCAGGAGGCGCTCCTGGTCCCCGTGCTGCTGCATGGTGTGGTAGCGCAGCGTATAGCGGGAATGGAAGTGTTTCTGGCAGAGCTCGCAAAAGTGTTGATCGCTGCCGCTGTTCCTGGCGGCCACCTCGTCCTCGGTAGGGTGCTTCGTGCGCCGGTGGTAATTGAGATTGGCCGACTGGTTGAAGGTGGCGCCGCACTGCTCGCAGATGAACTTGCGCGCGGGCTCCTTGGGACTGTGCTTCAGCCGCTTGTGCTTCTGCATGGCAATGGAGCTGGTGTAGACGCGATCGCAGCCGGGCTGGTCGCAGGGATAGCGGCGCTCGCGCGTCGCATGGATCTCCTTGATGTGCGTGTAGAGGCCGCCCATGAAGCTGTAGCATTTCTCGCACTGGTCGCACTGGAACGGCCGCTTGCTGCCCTCGTGCACCTTGCGGATATGGGCGGAGAGGGTGAGCTTGTGCGCGAAGCTGTGCTGGCACTGGCTGCACTTCAGGCTGTTTCTCACGCCCCGTGTGGTCCGCTTCTCCACTTTGGACCGGCCATTTTCTGGCGGTGCTTCTACAGCAGGCTCGTCGATGGGATCGGGATCTGGATCCGGGTCCAGGTCCAGGTCCGGATCTGGTGGCTCCAAACTGTGCAGCAACTCTGCGTCCTGACCTCCAGTGTCATCCAGCGGCTCCTCGTACACAATCTCGAATGAGGGCTCCGTGCACTGCTCCTCCTTTAACAGATCCAGCAGCTGGAGCCGGCATTCGATCGCCCGCCGGCGGAACTGCTCGAAACGCTGCAGCTCCTGAAGACAAAGCGGGCACAGCTGCTGTGGCAGCCACTTCTCCAGCAGGTGCTCTCCCTCCAGCGGCCAGTCCAGGTGTTGGTGGAGTAGATGCTGCAGCTCATGGCGGCTGATGGCCCCCTCATCCGGATCCTGTTCACTGTCCAGCTTTAACAGGCAGGTGAGACAGTGCTGCTGGGCCGTCTCCCTGGTGAGTTTGCGGTTCATCCTGGCCTATTGTTAAAATTAAACTTCTGTTTCTAGGATTGTTTGTATATGGGCGATATTTCCTATTGTTATTGTATATCAAAAACATCGAAAACATAACATATTCGTCGGTTTTTATATTCCGTCTAATATAACTAGCTAACCAAGACCCTACGCACTGCACACATAATTTTATCCGATTGATGAATCAATTTTCTGCAGCACTGGCCATGTTTAGGTAAATCCTGTTATTTCATTGTGTATAAAATATGTTTGAACAAAATGAAGAGGCATCAGGGCTGCAACGCAGAAAGAGAGGGAGGCAGCTTTTACTGCACAGCCCTGGTCGTGGGGGCTTGGCGTTGCCAGATGGTACACTTTCGAACGTACGCGGCCGAAAGCGGTGAGTGTTCGAACTTCGGTATTACCGCTTAAATTAAATTTGAATTGCAGCAGATAACATGAATCGAGTTTTCTATAGTAATTGTAATTACCGCTCAGCCTACTTTTATACTACTTTTTTATATTTAATTAAATACTTTGCATTGAAATTTGGTAACATCTCATGAATAGCTGGCAAAACCATGATTTCAATATATATATCAATACATTTTAAATGCGCCTTGGTTTGACATTGCCTGGGAGGGTACTAGAATACTTTCTTGGCGTAACTCCAAAAGTTGGTTACAAATATAAACTAAAAATACACATTTTCTCATTTAAAGGAGTCTTTCCTCTATTTGCAACATGCTACGTGACGTCTCTATTAATATGTAATAGTTTTAATCAACTATAAATATCTGAAGCATTCGAAAACATGGAATAATGGTAAAAGCAACAAGCCAGCCGAAACCAATTTCAAATATACGCGCCCATTAGCTGTGAGTTCGAAAGTTCGAAACTTCGAACACGGCAACAGCTGTTCCAGACCTATAAAAGCTTGATGCCAAATTTTGCGCCCTCTGATAATACACTTTGTATGCTCGAGAGCAGCACTACCTCTGGCCTGCTCCTGCTCCACCAATCGTAGCGCAAGCACTGCCCCCCCTTCCGAAACCGTGTTGATTTTTGGCGCGCAATTTTTGTGAACCTTCAGAAATTGCCATTCGATAGCATACAATTTTGTTGTTTTTTGCTGTGTCTCAGTGTCTGTGTTTGTGCGAGGATAATTGTAGGGCGCATTTGAAATATTGATGGGACAAGTGCAGCGACAAAGGCCTCAATAATTCACGACACTTTCCGAACGGTCCCCCCCCCTCACCCCGCTCCCTGTTTTTGATCAAAAGAAACGGAAACGGGAACGGCAACTACAACCGAAACAAAGACCAGGATGAGCATGTAAATCCAATTGGAGGCGATGGCATCGAGCAGCAACAAGCCCAAATACAGGTCCCATAGCGCGGCCGGCACGCAACTCCGTTGGCTGGAATGCCTCATCCAGCTGTGCCTGTTTACCCGAGGTAAGTGGTTCTCCAAGAGGGTTGGGGAGGGGAGGGGAACCGGCACTGGCACCGACACCAGACCGGACAGCCCTTGCACGCGTGGTCATTCCATTCGGGAATACGCGGCGTATGCGTAATTTATGGGACTGCTCCCATTGCAGTCCGCTCCCCTCGCTCTCCAACTGAACTCTCAGGCCCCATCTTACCATAATGGTACTCAACGAAATTAAAACTGAAGAGTCCCGTCCCTCCATATCCCTACCCTCTCCCCTTCCCCATCTGGCTACAGCTGCTTGAGAGGCAGGCAGCGGCGTAAATGTGTAAAATGGACAGCCCCCAGCTCCCAACACCCCGAAGAGCTGCAGTAGGAAATATTTATAGTATTTTATTGAGTATTCTCGCAAACTCTAGCCTGTTGCCTCACAACAGGCCTCCTTCTAACCCCCTTCTGAATGCATCCAAAGAAAAATTGCAAGAAAAATAGGGAAAAGGGGGATAAAGATAATCAAAGATAATCCACGCCAAGTGGAAAACGTATGAAAACAAAACTTTTCCTGTTGACGCAAGAGCAATAGCCATTATCCAGACCAAAAAAGAACTAAGCCTCAAGTGTCAAGATTATAAGCCGACTTCTGAGTGGTCAAAAGGTTAGACCCCCTACCCCAGCCACAGGTCAAGTCTTCAAGTTTGAAAAGTTAATCAAAATCTTTGAAATTTCTAAGAATTTTTTTACTTTCTTGGCTGCAGTGCAACTCGACGGAAAACAAAACTCATCTTAACTTTGTCGAACGCCAAGAGACAATATTGCACGTATTTTCTAGGACATTTTGTCCTCAAGTTAAATTCTAAAAAAATGCCTACCCGGCAAAATCTTTTCCGCAATATTGTGGACTACTTTGGGAATAGGTTTGAATCTGGATCCGTGTCGCTGCAGATCAATGCTTCAATGGTGTCTCATTTCAGGTTGTTGCACTGGCAACACACAGCATCTGAGGCATGTTTTAATTTGAGTGCATGACAATGGAGACATTCTTTGTCCATGGCCCAAATCAGCACTTTCGAATGAGCGGAGTTTCAATATTTGACTCGTACTCGAATATGCGAGACGAAGAAACGAAGCGGATGTAAATGCTCGAGGTTTCCTATCATTCTACCCCAAGAATAAAAAGAAAAAAAGTCAAAGGATTCCACAAAATAAACTCCCAAATCGTATCAAATGGAACCTTGGCATGACAATCCCTCCCACACACTCACAGCAAAATTTAGAAGCATTCTTCTTGGATTGGCTTGCCATTCACGTTTTTAACTACCTTCGGGGGTATAGTCATAGATACAGCCAAAGATAGCAACTGTTTTACACTTATCTCCATGGGATTTACCCGTCGGCGAGGCTCCATCGGTGGCATTCCATAAATAGACACAAATCGCAGTTAGGAAATCTCATCACTCCGCTTCAGCGTGCCGCAATGAAAAAGCCAGACAACAGGCAGACTCCCTTCGGGCACTGGACGGAGCGCGTCGAGTGCACTGAGAGAAATGCGCGACCGAATGCCAGACATGTGCCAGAGAAATGTGGCTATACTTTCTGTCAGTGCTGGGGCCGTTTGTACGGATTGGTTACAGGCTCTCACGTGGCATCTGGTAAACAGATCCCTTGCTGGGGGACCTGTCTTAGCTGGATTACAAACGGACTCCCCGGTGGGGCTGTCACAAAAGGGTGAAGCCCGAACCCTAGTCCTGCACCTTGCTCAATATGGCGACACTAATCCCTCATCTACTTCTCAACGCCCTCGCTTCCACCCACCCCCTGCCAGCCAGCCCACTTTCCGCTGCTTACGTCTGTGTTTGCAGCTGATTAGATGGCAGCACTCAGCGGCAGTGGCAGTGGCTGTGGCAGTGACACTCCATTTACCTGTCATTCGCAGACAGAACCCCTCACGGTAAACTGCTAAAGGGCAAGCGGTTGACAGCCCCGCGTGCGTCTTATGAAGTTGCATTACGCATTTGCCTTCGGCGGGGGATTGTTCTGGTGTGTGGCAGCCCGAGTGCTTACGTCTGTTGGCCACGTCAGAGAGACCGCTCAACCTTGCAGCACAGTCCCTGGAAGTGACTGCGTATGCGGCTCTGGCGTCGGCGGGTGGTCTCTTATGCATCCGCAACAAATTATATAAAAGACTCAAGAAATTTCCACTCCTCCGTCATGGAAACGGGGGAATACATTTTTGGCTACGACGTGGCCCTGATCAATGCCACGGTCTGGTCTAATGAAAAGTGTCAACAACAATGTGAATAATATGAATACATTCATACATTTTGTGGGTTTCGCTTCCTACTTTAGCGAAAATATTGAACCATAATTCCAGTTCTTCCATTCCGTTCGGACTTACGGCTTAAGTGTTTGGGAGTTTGGGTAGCAAAAAAAAACATCCAGGGGATTGCTGGCCCATGGCTGCCGAAGCCGTTGATACCCTTGCCCAGGGATTGTCACCATGGTAGCGATGGGATCTGAAGAGCTTACCGCGTACAGGAGAAAGGAGGATATGTGGAGAGCAACTTCACAAATGGAACGCACCTTTTGGGCATTGGGCACAATGCTTTGCAAATCAGAATACCCTCTTCCAGGGTACTAAAACAGAGACAAATAAGGGCATAAACAACGTTTAACTTTAGGTGGAACAGAGATAACCATTGCCGTTCAGCCTTGATGCCATAAATGATCTAGATTTTGGATGGGATTCGAAGGAAGGTACTATTGGGTGAGAGGCAGGGCAGAAACAAGAGGAAACCGGTTAACCATCCAAGTGGATATATGTATGTAGGTATCTTTAGGGGAAGAGTATAGCAGGCAACCCAATTACAACCCCATCACTTTTATCCCACTGAGGATAATTAATGAGAGATTCCAATGAGAGATTACTCGTACATCCCATATCTTATGAGGTTATTAATAAGTGCAAATTGTTTGGCCGCAACTCAATCGAACTCAAAAGAACACACATTTCTTGCTCATTCTTTTGGTGTGTGGGGGGCGGGGGGTGTGGTGGGGTGGGGTGGGAGAATACTAAATGCCAAGAAAAATGTACAAGTACATATAAATGAAAATATCGCAGGGGCGTTTGACCGAGTAGAGGGGCTGGTTGGGGGAGGTACGCACTACTCTTGGCATGTTTATAAACATTGGACGGGCGCCGAAGAAAGTTTTTCTCGCTTTGTTTTCTTTTTTTGTGAAAATAAACAATAAACAATATGAATTGAAGGATAAATGGAAGTTTGAATACCCTTTCTGATAGTGGCATGCGAAAGAGTGGGTGCTCTTTCGCTGCTTGCCTTATAGATCCATTCAGAAGAAAAGTATCGAGTAATGTTTAAAAAATAAATAACTTTCTAGCTCCCATCTAGGTTTTTTCATGGCGGAGCTTCACAAAACTTTAAGCCTTGATGGCTGGAAAACTTTTTATAATCCATATCCAAATATAATCTATTCCTTAAGTCGAAAGTAGACCAAGTCCTAAATCATATCGATTCCACGCCCGTAAATCGTTAAAGTTTGTTCCTTCGGCAGGTCAGAGTACATAGTATATATAGTATATGGTATACAGTGGTATCTTCATCAGTATCTTTAACAATTTGGCACATTATAGCACACACCCACACACTCACCCAATCACCCACACACACACACACTCGTCTCACATATTCAATTGCGAAGCTTTTCCGATCCCCTTCTTCGCTTTATTTCGTTCTTTTCGTTTCGTTTGTCCTTAGGCAGCATCTGGCTGCTGTCGCTGTTGCAATTTTTCCAAATTTGTCAACTTTTGTGGTCGACACGCCTCCCTGGAGCTGCCCCTCAATCTACTGGCTCCTTGTATTTCCTCCAGCTGTCCTCCAAGGACGCGCATGCATATGAAATATGTCGACTTTATTTTGTTTTAACAAAAAACCAACAAAAAAAAAAAACCAAAAAATTACCAACAATAACAGATTTCCGTGAAGATTGGACTAGATGATACCCCGTCTGTTGGGGTACATATACCAAAAGCAATTAATCAATAACTAATTAATAAATAGATACATAAAAATTAACCCCTTATAGGCGAAACTAGAGTCGAAAAGCCATGTGCTGCAGGGCTCTAGGGCATTAACTTCTGAACTTTTCGCATGTGCTTCTGGCCCCGAATCGGTTCTCGAAGAATAAATCTCGGAGCAATGGGATCAGCTGGGAGCAAAGGCGTGCCTCGCATCATTGGAATGAAATGAGAAGAGCAATGCATAATACATACAAGTATCCCTGAAATGGAATTGATTATTCATTAAAATCCCAGGGATATCAGTAAGAAACAGCTGGTCTACACACAGGCTGAAATAGTTTACAATTAATTTTGGGAGGGCTCGTACCATATTTATTTTTGTTGACTGGGATAATGATTAAACATTACCAAGTACAGGTTTTCCGGCCCATGTTGATTGTTCCACAATATTTTCAATACATCTTCTTTAGTTTAGTTCTTCGTTTCGGATACCCTTTTCTTGTGCTGCCTCAAATCTCTTCAGATACCCTGCAGATAACGCTCACACACATTTTCGCATGCCCTTTGGCCCCAACTCGGTGACAGTATTCTGCTCTTCCCCCATTCAATGTTTGCCAACTGCTGCCGCTGCCGCTGCTGCTACTGCTACTGTTTCTGTTTCTGTTTCTACTGTTCCAGTTTGGCCCAAACAATTGTTGGCTGTGCCCCCGGAACAGCATTTCCTTTGTGTCCCCTTTGACTGCCTCGGGGGGGACAGCAATAACATTTTGTGCGTGATGCCACGCCCACCACACACACACACATATGTATACGGCGCTAAAGAAAACTGCAAATGAAATAAAACGCATATTAAAAATAATTATGTCCAAAGGATCCTCAGACGGCGGGGGACTGTCCTGTCCAGTGGGAGTGGGAGTAAGCCTTAACCCTTTACATGGCGCCGCGCCCACCCCCGCCCGCAACTATAGCCTTAACCCTGAGCGAAACGAGGGGCAAAGGCGAAGGCCACAAGCCACACATGAGCAGCGTCACGCAATCGAGTCGGGAATTGCCCTTGATGATGATGATGATGCCCCAAAAGGTCTCGCCACTCAATTCCGGCTAACATGCAACAACATGCAATTACAGGCCATATCGGCTAAGTGCAACATCTCACTTTTCCTCCATTCACTCCATTCCACTTTATTTTTGGTTCGCATTTTGATTGGCTTTCAATTTAATTCCATTTTCCTTTCGGCTTTGTTTTAGTTCAAAGTTCACAGCGAGAAATGATTATCAGATTCAGGAAACATTAAGTCCCTGAACCTTCAAATCTATAAGTCAAATAATCCTTCCATAGCTAGTCCCAGAATGAATGTCGAGTCAATCTGTGGGTCTAATAAATCGCGAAATTCATTAACAGATGGTAAGCTGTATCCTTGAGTTCTATGTTTGTTTCTATAGCTCAGAGACGGACACAGCCTTAAGGTCGTATCGGGCTCTCAATTTGTTCCTCTGGGAATGCACACTGTAAGGTTTTTGTGGCATTTTCCCTCTTTGGGCAAACATTAGCACCCTTTGATTAAAATAGCACTCAGTATACGTACGGTATACATATACATGCATGGACATGCACATGCTTATATTTTCACAGGACACAGGACACTCCAAGTGCTTGAAACACGAGACTATTGTTTTCCACTTTAATGCAGAATGTGCGCAATGCTGAATATTTATCCATTCATTTTCCACAAGTGAGTGGAAAATTAATTAAATATATTAAATTATAGAACATGTCGGGCATTTATCATTCAGTCGTTTGATAAGCAAAGCTCCAGCATCAAAGGAGTCGTAGGCAAATAGAGGGGGCAGTCCAGCTAAGCCATGTCCTAACATAAGAAAGATTGGATTACGATATCAGGCCTCAGGCCTCATTTGATTTTCCATGAGATTTCCTTCGAGTGTTTTTAGATACTTGCTCCTTACATGATTAGCTCCTCTGGAAAGCTGTATTCCCCCTGGGGTCCTTAATTATTTAAAGTGTCGAAAAGTCCTCTTCTCGTGTCTTTTGTAATTTCATTAGTGCTGACAACATGCTCGTTGTTCCTCCTCCTTTACACTATTATCCCTTTCCCTTGCGCTAGAAAATTGAAAGTCAAATTGAGAACCGACGCGACTCGACTCGACTCAACTCGAGACTCTTCTCTGCCACTCCCACTCTCTGAAGCGCATTGAATGTACTAATGCAAAGTGACAACCGCCCCCCCCGAATCCGTCCCTGAAATCCACCCACCGTATCCTATGAGGGTTCTTCAGAGGAAGCATCATTGGTGGTAGCGTTTTTGCTGTGAAAGTTCATTAAAAACCCATTGAGAATAGTATGTTTAACGTGTGAAATTTTCAGATGGATTACCGACGCCCCTGCCTCTGCCCTTGCCCCTGTAAGCCTTTCTGCTGTAGCTGCTGCTGGCACGCCCCACAAACATCCCAAAAACAGCCCGAAAGTGTAATGAAATATGAAATGTTTTCCCATTGCTCTAATGACCAAAGTGCGGTCGCGGTGGCAGTCACAGGTACTCTCGTAGGTAGCAGTTACAGGTAGCTACTGCGACTAATCACTTTCAGAGGTATTGCTACAGGTACTACTGCTGCTGGACTACTGCACTCCCCCCCATCCAACCATCCTTCCCGAAGAACCAGCCGCAGAAGCCAGGAACAAGTGGGACAGGATGAGTGGAAGCTCTAATTGAAATCGTCCATCAGGGGGAATTTGAGGTCCCTGTGTCCGTGGCCCTCCGTCTTGGGGATTAAACTTGTAAGCTGCTCAATGGATAATTACCCAAATGGCCAGCCAAAACTACCATCCTAACGATGTCCTCGTCCTCGTCCACGTCCACGTCCCAATGTTCGTCCTGTTCGCTCTCCAACTGTTGTCGTCCACTCAAGTCGAGAGTGGGGTCTGAAATGCGAGGGGTCGAAATGCAAGGAAATATGTTTCAGCTTTGTGATGAGTGACCTCCACAGCTGTCAAGCAGATGTCCCCTCTTTGTGGGACGCTCGCCCTGTGATGTGTTTTCATCCATGGAATTGTTTCTGTGGTGCCTTTTTAGTCACTGATTTTTCCAACCACATTTCTGTGATATCCACTCGGAAAGATACTTTGGAAAAATTCTATTTATTTGAGTATTCATTTTGCCTTTAAATATAATTCACCAAGTCCTTCCAAACAATATTTCCTATCACCGATTTTCTCTTTTTAGAGGAATTTTGATATAATTTCACATTTTACAGAAAACAGTTCTTAAGATTAATTTCAACGACTTTTTGGGAATAGAAATAGGAGAATTCGTTGGAATTGGTTTATTTGGAATGCCTATAAAGGTAGCTGCTTTAATACAACATTTTAAGAAAATTATAAAAAAAAAACTACCATATTCAAGTTGATTTATCCACTCCCATCTAGAGAGCATCACCGTAGTCCCAAATCGCAAATGCCACAACCACAACCACACCCAGTCCCAATCCCAGTGCCACTTCAACAATGCTCACCTAAGCTGTGCAATTCCAAAAATGTTTCACATTTTCCCTAGCCCTGCTGCAGGCCACAAAAAAATCTCGAAAAAATGCTTAAAACGTCGAGTTTGTACTAGTTTTCCGAAAATGAAAACGCACAAAAGAAACAGCCACAACAGCAGGAGCTGCGACAACAGAGGCAGGGCAGCATGGGGAAACGGCAGAACGGCTGAACCAACAAGAGCTACAGATGCTGGATGCTGGATGCTGGATGCTGCCACAGATACTCGTACAGATGCATCTGCAGATACATAGGCATCATTTCCAGGCGGCACTCTGCACCATGAATTCATGCAGATCCTGGTCTGAAAATGTTATATCTTAAAGGAAATTTCCATTTTTGAGATGCATTTTCTGATGCCGTAATTTAATACGTTCGCCTTGCAGATTTGATCAGAATATGGGCATTGGTATTGCTTTTTGTTTGCATTTGAATTCTAATTAAAACTTCTGCCAGAACATTTAAATTTTTGACATTCTGATTCCTGTTGCTGTTTATTTTCCTCTTCTACAATATTTGTAAATATTCCTTGGCCCCACACTGAGTGCGAATGGGGTGTGTCCAAGTGCTGCACATTAAAGTCAAATGCTTGAAAAGTTTGCGGGAGAATAAACTTGACTTTAATTGATTTCGTGAATAGGAAACTTTACTAGGGATTTGTACGATTCATCTAAAAGATTCATCTTTTTATATCTATAATTTTTTCTACAAATTTATAGTATAGATGGATGGACACATACATATGTACGTGTACATGAGATTATATGCACATAAATCTAAACTATTTTATAATTTTAAAAAACTTAAAAAAATTAAAAAATAGTGCAATAATATAACACTTATAATTTATTTATTTATGTACAAAATTGTAGCCTAAGATAAATCCTATAGCACCATTAGATGATTTTAGCCAGAGCAACAAGGCCTTTGGCTGGCCCCCATTACGCCTATAAAAGTAAGCCAATCTTATACAAAATTAAATCAGTTTAAATTTCGTGTAAAAATCGCAATGGAAAATCTCTTGAAACAGCAGACAATTGAAAAACTCTTGCTGTGCCTATACTTAAGGGAATGACTGTACTTAGATATGTATATAATAATTGAATTAAGGCGAAATCTTTCATTCCTATTGATTCAAGGATATCAGGAGATATTAATATATAGGTAAATATTCAATCACTTAGTCCCGACCAGTACAAAAAGTTGTACCATCAAAAATGATCACTGAAGAGAAACATTCACCAAAGCGACCATAATATCAAATTGAATATGATTAATAAATTTACCTCGAGCTCTTTTGAAAGAGAGATATTTGTATCTTCATAAATATTCATTTAGTTTATGGCTGCATAAAAAGTTTTTCCCTCGTAGATTATCATCAGGAACAAGCTATCCCCCGACCAGGGGCGCTATCGTCTGCAGCAGCCCCATTCCTTCCACAGCCCCCGATGATCTGTTGTGCTTGAATGTAAACAAATATTTGGCCATCATCATCAATCAGTGGGCTGGACATGAACTGTTGCCGCCTCACCGTGCCCCCTCACAGCCCCCCCTCCGCCTGGTCCCATCAATTTCCATTTAGACAAATGCAAAGGTGAAAGCGGGGGGCGGGTCGTGGGTCGGACAGTCGTTTGCTTGTTTGAGTTATGCATATCGGGCCGAAAGGTAAACATGCGAAATATGCTGGCCAGCCCAGCCCCCACCCACGCAGTCTCTCTCTCTCTAGAAGCCCCGAAGCATCAAATAAACCTAACCTCTAATTTACATATTAAAGCAACAGACAAAACGGTAGAGAAGATGGACAAATTAGAAGGCAAAAGTCAAAAGTTCACCCCATAATTATGACCATGAGGCGGTCAGAGGTATGAGGCTGTTGGTGGGCGAGAATGGGCCTCGGTATGGTTTATTTACATGCTTTGAAATCAATTTGACGGCTCTGATAATCTGTGGAGAGAGGGGAAAAGGAAAGAGATATACAGATAGACGGACAGACGGACAGACAGACAGAACAGAACAGAACAGAACAAAACAGCACAGAACCAAAACAAACGAGACAAAAGAAACCAAGGCGACCGCAGGCAACGGATAAGGGATAAAGGAATCTCAAACAAAGGTCGAAACCAAAGCAGAAACCAAACTAACGCACCACCACCCTTGTCATTATTACCCCCGACCCCGCCAAACCACCGACAAATCCTCAGTATGGATTGTCTCTGGTCAAAGTTTATCAAAAGTTTCCACTGCACTCGGTCGCGCTCGGATTTCCTTGGCCTACGCGCAATGCACGATGCCCATTGACTCTGAATCTGAATCTCTGAATCTGGATTCGAGCCCGATTCCAGGGCAATGCCACGGTGGAACAGGGTATCTCCGCTAAGTGAGGAATTATGCTAACAGAAAGAAGCACTCGGTATGAATATTAGTGGCATTTTTGTAGTTCAGCGAGAACGAGAGAGAGTGAATGTATTCGCTATGAAAGCACTTGTTATCCATGTATTCGCTATTAAAGACCTCGTTATGATTGCATTCGGTATGAAAGCACTCGTTGTGCATTCATTTGCTATGAAAGCACTAGGTTGTAATCCATTCGCTATGAACAGCACCGAGAGCCCAAAAATAAAGAGTCAGTTCCATGAAAATTAGGAGGAACATTTATCTGTTTAGTTCTGCCCTCTTTTAGAGAGGGAGCCAACAGGCTAGATCATTTTGAATTTTATATAGATAGCTTGGATAGGATCAGTATACGAAACAGTTTAGGATATGGTGCTAGGAATAATAGGCAATACTAAATACGCAATATTTTCATTTGATCAGGGCAATGAATCCATGATTGATCCAATTGTTAGCCAGCCAGATTCCAAAGGGAAAAGCAGACAAAGCCAACATGAGAGCATTTGAAGCTCTCAAAGCTAGAGCATTCGCCCATCACTGTGAAGGAAAGGCTGTGGAGTACTTCCCTGCACCATGGGTGACCCAACAAAGCCATCTCTTGACAAAGTTTTTGTGGTCGAAACCCAAGAAATATGCTCAAAGGATATGTGGTGGGTGGCTCGAGGAGCGTGTGTGTGTGGGATAGAGCCATCAATCGTGCCTGATCTGTCACTGGGGCAATCATGGTAATTGGCACTTGGCCGGTGAGGAGAACCTTGAAGAGCATTCGAAAATCGTAGCGTGCCTGGAAGCCTCCGCGCGCTCCTCCTTCCCTCACTCCACTATCTCTTTTCAAATTACCTTTTTTGTTCTTTCAAGGTTGCCCCTTTAAATTCCACCTCTTTGGCTTGGGCTTTGGCTTGGGCTTCGGCTGTGGCTTTGTGCTCGTCCCAAAATCATAAAATTAAATATTCACATTGTGGGTAGGGAGTCGTGGGATTGGGTATGGGTATGGGACTGGGATTGCGATTGGAATTGGGCCTGGGCATGGTGCTGCGTGCTGCTGCTCCTGCTCCTGCTCCTGCCCTTGGGCCATGCTCTGCAATTGACTTAATATCCTTTGGGCAAACAATCAGGACAGACGATGGGAAAAACAACAAAAGGCAGCTAATAAAATGGGGTAAGAAGGCGGAAGAACGCGCAAAAAAAAAGTAAAACGCGAAATAATCGTACACACATACAGGAGACAGAAGATAGGAGAGGGTTCCCGTTCCTTTGGAGGGAAGGGCAGGGTTGATTAGGCTGCAGGGGGCGGTCGATTTGCAACGCTTTGTTGCACGCATCCTTGGAAATGATTACCGCTCATCTGCTCTGGCTGTTCCTGCTCCCTTTTGTCGTGTCTCCTTCAATTCGTTCCCCCATCAAATGGGTCTTTAATGGGTTTCTGGTTCTTATTTAGTTTGGCCTTCCTTTTCTGCTGCTCTTCTCCGGTTTCGTCATCATCTGGAGCTTTCTCTTCTATCATCACATTATTCAGCTTCAACTTTCTGTGGTAGAGTTCCACATTCAGTTGCTTCTATTCCTCCTCGGGGTTCACTATTTCTTTGGATTCTTTCACCATGTTCTGGGTCCTCCTTTGGCAGAAAATTCTTCGTCTAACGTTCATATTAAGGTTCAGCCTATTCATCAGATCGCCTTTTGATCCTCCTGATCCTTCTCTTTTCCTGCCCCATCTCATCCTCCCTCTTCGTGCTGCCCCTTCTTCTCCCGCCATTCAATTTCCATCCTTCTGTTTCTGCTGTTTCATTTGATGCGTGCAATCATGGCGTCATTTACATTCTTGCCTTCAAAATGGCCAATCCATGGGACACAACGCCATCCATTCCCCCACATCCTCATCCCCCTCATCTCTCCTAAGGCTGCTCCAGCTGCTCCCCTCCTCTTGCTTTTATTTCAATGGCACTTTCATTGCTGAAGCGCCCTGCTAAGTATACTATAGAAAATTCTTTCGCTTTTCTTGTGCTCTTCTTTTCTTTACCATTTCCATTTTTATTCTTTTGCTCAACTTCTTTGTTTTAGTTGGAGGTGGCTGGGAGGTGGCAGGACATGTGTATTGAGACGAATGATGGTAAATTATGAAAAGAATGAGAATGCGAATGCTCCGTTTATTGTTGTGCATTTTCTTGGAAATAATAGTGGTAGTAGTGGAGTGCCACAGCTGTGTGGTGTGGCGTGTGCCCGGAGCAGGTGGGGGATATATGTGTGTGTATGTATGGTGTGTGGTGGCAAGACCAATAATAAATTTCCACTTCAATCTTTGGTCCAAACTTTTTTGGAAAGCTGAAAGGTGAAGGGTTTTTTTTGCGTTTTTGTTTTTTGGGGAAGGCAAACAGGCAACAAACTTGAGCCCAGAACAAGTGCAAAGTGAAAGTAAATATGGAAGATAAACAAAAGCCAAAAGTATAAGAATTAAGGTAAATATTCTCGGCAAACTGAAAATAAACCAAACTGAAAGTTAGATGAAAGAAGGCGGCACAAAGTGATGCAAAGCCAGACCAAAGTTCCGCCAGGAAGAGGTTAATTTGTCGGATCTTTATCCAAAAACGCACTCGAAAATCGGGAATTCAAAGATACTTGCAAGCCGTAGCCCAGATCACAGATAGACCGAATCGTGAATGGCGTGAGGACGTTAAATAACTTAAAGTCTTTCCAAATTTATTGTTCCCACTTCATTTACTTGGCTTTCTCCTGCATCGTTATGGCCTTCTTTTCTGGCGGTGTCCTTGCTCTCGCTTTTTAATTGCCACTTACGCGTTCTGGCTTAGACCAAAGCCCCATCAAAAGCTCTTACCCCCCTCCTCTCATCGTCTGTTGTTGTCCTGCTTCTGCCTAATTTATATTTTTTTGTTGTTTGTTTAGTAATGCCTTTTTATCCCTTTGTCATTTTTGGAGAAGTGGTTGCGGCGTGGTGACAGGGGGGGGGGAGGGGCTGCAACATAAATTAAAGTCAACTAATTGCGTATACGCCCCGTATGTCGTAAGGGGGCCTCGGGCCCAAGGACGGCGGCAAGGACAGCACGGAACGGCACGGCACGGCACAGGCACGGCTTCAATCTAAGTCCATGTTGATCCTGAATTTCCGCTCTCCGCTTTCCTCTCTGTGCTGTCTGTGTACTTTGTGTTCCTCTTTGGTCCTTTCTCCATTTCTCGATTTCGTTATATTATCCCGAATTTCGCGCGAATCCTTCTGAGGATTTGTGCGACCATGATTTAGTAGTGTGCAGTGTCATTAAAATTTAATTAAATACCCCGAGCATTCACATGAAGAACGGACACAGGACACAGCACACAGTACGCAGTACACAGGAAAGGACACTGATGACGCCACATCATCATCATCATCACCATCATCACCATCAGAGAGGGAACATCCTCAAACGAAATTTGTTTCGTCTTCGAGCATGTAATAATTTATAACAGGATGAACTTGTCACCTCCTCCTTCTGCCTCCCCTCAAGGCACACGCATACCCATACGCATGCACATGTGGCAACAGAGAGACCCAAGGGAGTAGGCCCAAAAAGTAGTCTGTAAAATTCTTCCCTCACTTTTTTTTTTTACCAAAAAGTGCATGCTATGGTAAGCACTATAGTTCAGGTCCTAGCGGCTGTTACGATCCCATTTTGATGGGGTAAAACGAAAGCCAATATCCATGTCTAATCGAGGCTCAGGATCTTTTTGTACTTCATTTGTCGTACTTCATTTGAGAACTGCAGGTGCACCCTTATCCAATTTAGATAAGCATGAGAAGCCTGTGTTTCCACTACCATAACCATTGGAATATCCTCTGAAATACAGACCAAGCCAGTCGGCATCCACCAAAAAAACAGATTTCTCATTCCTGAATTTACAAAGTGTTAGAAATTCCATACTAAATAAAAACCATCCGTAACCAAACGTATTTGGGGGATCAAATTAAATCGTAAATGAACCTAGATTATAGGTTAGCTATAACCAGATGTCAAGGGCGATTAATTTCGCATATAGCATCCTGTACACTGCACATATGAATGGATATCCTGTAGCTCTCATCAGCTCATCGGAAATAATTTTTAACCTGTTTCCAGTGTCGGGCTTTACGAGTATTAGTCTTATTTAGTAGAGCACCACTCATACCCTTTACATGCGATCAGTATATGGACAACCCAGGGCCGGGTCGTGTTGGCTCTCACATACCCTGGCAGTCACAGGGCAAGCGATGAAAAAAATCATCATTATCGTCATCGTCATCGTCATCAGCCAGGCATTATAATGATAACAATAACAAACAATCGCAGCGACAATGCCTGTCCGGAGAAGGGGCTGTGGCTGTGCCAGTGACAGAGGCAGGGGCAGGGGCAGGAGAGAGAGATGGAGAATGGGAGGGGTGGAAAGATATAAAGATTGTTGCCATATTGCTATCATTTGCACACAATCAGCGGCGGCCTCAGCGTCAGCGTCAGCGTCAACGGGATGCGAAACGAGGAGTGGGAGGTACGTATAAAAAGCAAGAAGAAGGAGGAAAAAAGAGCAAAGAGCTGGCGGAAAATAGGGAAGGCAAATGAGGAGGAGAAGCCGCTTGGTTGGGGCCGGGGGAGTAATGTATGCATGGGGCTCGAATCCACCTCTTCGCAATCTCTTCCCCCTCACCCACACGCTTGTCATTGGTAAGGAAATAAAACAGGATGAAAGCGCGGATGACAAGGAGATTGCTCGTCATCGTCCCCATCCCCATCCCCGTCTCGGCTGTTGATGTTTCCTAAAGACCAAATTGCAGATAAAGTATAAATAAATTTAAATAAATGGCGTAAAATCAAATTTCCCATAAAAAAAAAGAGAAATATGCCCCGATTTTGGGCCCCGCCAGCTGTTCCGCTTGCCTATCCTATCCGACGGTGTGCAGGAGAGAAGCTTGACAGGGGGGAGTAAGACGATTTCCATAATAAAAACTCCGATTAAATAAACCGATTAAGTTTTGAAACGACCATTGTCCAACGATCGGTAGAATTCGAACCAAGATCAGAAAGCAATCGTTTTTCCTTGCACATCGTTTGATTATATTGATTCTATGTGATACGCACACTAGATGACCCGGAAAACCATTCGGAAAACCATTCGCTGGAGTATTGCGAACCATTTCTGCGCCGCCGAACGATCTCAGCATTAATTAAAGCTGCGAATGGACTTCAGGAACAGGTTGCCGATGAGCAGGTGGTGTCTCAATTTCGAGTAATTTCACTTTTCCTGATGCGCAACAAATACATCTGACATGCTTGAATTTGATCGCATGACCCCTAGGATATTCTTTATCCATGGCAGCGGAATATTCAATATTTGGCACTGGCCTGCAGGTCTACGCATGTCCATAGTTTCCCCAAGAATATTCCAGATATACGTATATGGCTACAATGTGATTCGGGGAATGAAATTGATTTGTTGTACAAATGTTCCCCTAAGCGAACAGACTCATTCGGTACTGCCTGAGTGGACTGCGGATCGGAATTTACTGATCATTTGGGAACAAGTATAGCCAGTCGGATAAAATCATAGCTTATATTTTCTTATATTTCATTTTGGCAATTGTCCCACGTGAACGGAGGGATACAAAATCCCAGTGGAACCTCATCATTCCTGAATAGCTGCTCAAATACTGAATGGACGCTGAATGCCGATCAGTATTATTTACCTAATTCTCTGTGCTGTAAGCATATGCTTCAAATCGTAATACCTTCTGCCATGGAGTCAGAGCCCCAAAGAGCTGAGATTTGATCTACTTTCTCCTCCAATTGCCACAGACACACATGTAAGCTCACGTTGCAAGTCTCCACATCCCATCCACCGCTTGGAGCCTTTTCTGTTTCGACATTTGCCTGTGCTCGGGTGTTCGGGTGCTCGGGTGTCCGGGTACTCGTACCCGTAATTGCCTATTAGTTTCCATTTGTTGATTTTGCTGCACTCTGATGGTGCGCCGGCCCAGCACGTGACGTCGTCTGACTTTGTTTTTGGCTTTTGGCTTTGGTTTCTTGTATCGATTCGACATTTGCTATCTTTGTACGAGTATCCGTGGCCTCTATGGCTAATGGTCACAGTGTTGCCATCGGATCAATGATGGATAATTGTGGCCGGGCCAAGGCGTTGCGGGCCACGTCGATAGGCTGCCTGACATTGGCGGGGCTTGTGTGCCAAGGGGGACCTGTACAGAAAACTACTTACCATCTCCATCAATCAGTTAAATATCAGTTCAACGGTTGATTGACATTTAATCTATTTAAACTTCTACAAGGATGTATTTGTGCAGTTTTAATATATACCTATTGACCGTATATTTTAATCCAAAAAGCATATAGTCAAGAAAGAGTATAGAAATATGGGCTACAGCAGTATTGGCATATTTATGTTTTCCAATAATTCTTGAAGAGTTCATCGGATGTGCAATTAGCGTGGTATCTATTAGAGAATTTCTGAACTTCAGCCTTGGCTTGTTCAATATTTTCTATTGGAATTTTGATGTTTTTCTTTAATTGGTTGCTGTTAATCAATGAACCATCTCTGAAGTTGTGCATTGAACAGGAGTCATCCATCGCATGGGTGCATATACCGCCAGGGCCCCAAAAATGACAAAGAAATATGCTGATTTTTCCCCATACAAATACATAATCTATGTATATATGGAGTATGCCCTTCGAATATTTTTTGGTCCGAGTTTTGTCACTGGTGTCTAGCTTTTGTCCTGCCAAATATTTCAAAATGAACATACGGACGGGCGGAAATACAGACACGGCTATATCGACTCGGCTGTTTATGCTGATGAAGAATACATATATACATGTAGATATATAGAGTGAGGGATAGCTTGCAGAAAAATCGTAAGAAACAGAAGATGCAATTAACGAAGAAAAGATCATTTTATTGACTAACACAAATTAAACGTATTTCGTGTAGATGCTCCTGCAGCGCCCGCTCCAGTTGGGAATTTAGTTCTTAAACTCCCTCATCTTTGTTTTCGTCCTCCACATTGGGCTGACCCACGGGCTGTCCCTCTGGCCCTTTATCGTTTTTTTTCTCGGTCTGCTCCTTGGATTGCTCCATAGATTGCTCTTTGGACTGCTCTTTGGATTGCTCCATAGATTGCTCCATAGATTGCTCTGTGGACTGCTCTGTGGACTGCTCTGTGATCTGGTCCTTGATCTGGTCCTTGATCTGGTCCTTGATCTGGTCCTTGATCTGGTCCTTGATCTGGTCCTTGATCTGGTCCTTGATCTGGTCCTTGATCTGGTCTTTGATCTGGTCCTTGATCTGGTCCTTGATCTGGTCCTTGATCTGGTCCTTGATCTGCTCCTTGTTCTGCTCCTTGTTCTGCTCCTTGTTCTGCTCCTTGTTCTGCTCCTTGTTCTGCTCCTTGTTCTGCTCCTTGTTCTGCTCCTTGTTCTGGTCCTTGTTCTGGTCCTTTATCTGGTCCTTGGGCTGCCCCATCTGGTCTTTGGGCTTTTCCTCAACCTTTTCCTGATGCTTTTCCTCTATCTGCTGAGGTGGCTCTGTCTGTGGCTTAAAAAAAAGTGCCGTTATGACGCGCTTCACAAATTGGAAAATAATGATGATCGCCAGTATGGGGAGTCCATTGGCCATTACAAGCTTGACACAGTCCAGTAGGGCATCCGCAACCATGGCAAACTCCTTCTCGTAAAACCCAGGGCTGACTAGTGGCTCGGGTTCACGGTTTGGCTCGTCCCAGCGGAAAAATTGGAGAATGGTAGCCAGCAGCGCGGGCTTCGGTGGAACCGGAGCTGGTTCCGGTTTCAAGAACTGGCGCAGTTTCTCCAGCATTCTGCGACGTTCCGAAAAAAGCTAAATCAAACTTGTAAAACCAAAATATTTTAATAAAAATTTGTACTCGACTGCTAGCTCACTTTATCGTTCGCTCCCTGAGACTATACTGAGCTCTGTACCGGAGCTCCGTAAGGGGAAGCCTGAAATATTTCCCCACCGCCTACTTTACTCTCATTTTTTGATTTTTCAAGCGATTTCCCAAATGAATAATCACAGACTAGGTACTAGCCTACCTAGAAGTATTTCCAGAAGTATGTCTTGGGCTGTTGACCATATCCGTAACCATATATGTATGTATATAGCTCCCATTGATTCTGGCCCCATTTTGTAATTATTTTTTGTATTTTCATTATTTTCATTGCGTTCAAGTGTGCTGCTCTTTGTTTTCCAAGCGTTTGGGGGTTCATTGAACCTGGCGTCCCGCGGCTCGACAACGACAAATGCCGCAAATATTTCATACTGAAATTTGCATTATTGTGAGGCATTTTGCATCTGCTATTTGCCACTCGCCGCAGACGGCGTGGCATGTCCTAATGAATGAATGAATGAATGAAGTGCATCCGTCAGCCCACTATGCGATCGATTCCGAATCCGTGTACGAATTGGTATTGGGGGCAGCTAAATGTGGCACCCATCATCAGAAGAGTCTCAAATTGTGGCAAATTGGCTGATTGAAAAGTCGTGAAAGAGAAAAGAAAAAACTTTTTGCGAATGCGCTTCTGAATGGGGATCCAAAAAAAAAAGCGCCAGCATAAAATCGGGCAAGGCCCCATCAAAAGCTGCCCCAGCCACAGACCAATGTCTACCCCCTTCGCCTTCCTCCCCACACCCATACACATACACACACACACAGCAGTAGGAACAGCAATTGCTAGAAAATATTCATTTTCATTTTTCTCTTGATGTCTGCCTTTTGTCTGTTGTTGCATCTCATCATCTTTTGTTGTTTTTCGGCCCGCTTCTTCGTGTTGGCTGGCGGCAACTGATTAATTGGCTCGCCTCTCATCTGCCAAACACCCGTCCACCATTCTGCCCCAGTCCCAGCCCCAGCCCCATACCGTTCTGACCCTGCCCCACATTCTGAGTGCCTACTTCGAGGCATTCATTATGCCTCGCCTCGCCTCGCCATTCGTTCAATAATTGTGATGCTCTCGATTCGGGATTCTGAATTTCTGCGAATTCTGCGAATTTTAATCGTGCTAAAAATAGCGGCATGCTGGCAGCGGGGCGATCTACTATATTCACACGTTCAGAGTCAGAAAATGTTCAAAATTTTGGTTAATTATGAGTATTTGCTGCAAGTAGAATACCCTATGGGAGTGGCGGATAGGCGAGCGTGTGCTCCGATAATCGCAACATTTTCAATCGATATCGATTTGGCTTGAAATTAAATATGGCCAATTAACGTTCAGACAACACATTTTCCCATCAATATACGAGTTTCTTTAATTATTCAGAGCTATTAATGCTTTTATTGAACTAATTTCCAATAAATAATGCTCGAACGGAGTTTAGTCAATATTTCATTGTACTCCATATTCCTCTCTTTAACTCTTATTGATACGAATCGAATTTGTATGGATCATCGGCAATGCGCAATTTCCTGTTGTTTTTGTTGATTTGGCAGCCATCAAATTTGAGGTGTGGTTTGAAATACATTTCCAATTAAATAAATATAAATTGAAAATATCACGAAATATAGTATAGTTTTTCCTGCAGCACCTATTTTTTTTATGTGCACATTTGTATATGTATATTTTTTATTTTTGAAATCGAATAGAATTTCTGGCTGGGAATACATATATTAAGATATGTTCCTGGCTCGAATTTACACCACATCGAATGCTGAAGTACGTATATCTTTTTTCACAGAGATACGGCTGAGTACCCTCTTCTCCACTCCAGACCTTCCCTTCTGAATTTTTCAAAAGTATCATCCGCCCCATAAATACACTTGAAAATAATGAAATTTATCCCTTTTTTCGATATGATCTTCTTTACGAATTTTATTCAACTACTAACTAGGCTTACAAGCTATCACAATGTTGGCTATAAGTATCTTGGCTTTCTTTTTCCCTGTCTCTGTCTCCGTCTCCGGTTTCCGCTTCTCAGATGCGCACGAAACGCTCGCCGCGCTGCGAAAAGTGGAATCCGCCGTAGTATTCCTCCAGGTCACGCAGCTCCTTCTCCAGCTGTGCCTCCAGACGGGCCCGTGCCTGTGCCTGGGCTTGGGCCTGGGTCCGCTGCGGCCGGCGGATCGGAGTGCGCAGGCTGAGGCGGCGCCGCACCTTGAGGTCGCCCACGTAGTCGTACAATGGGGACTTAAGCGAGGGCAGCGGCTCCTCGGGTACCAGGCAGCGGCTGGGGTCCGTGTGCGAGGGGAAGCCCCGGGGCGTTGTCTGGCCGGAGAGGGCATCGCTGGTGTTGTGCTGGGATTCTGGCATCTGTCGCTTTTTCTGCTTCTGCTGCTGCTGCTCCTGCTCGAACATGCACTTCCACTGGGCGTAATGCAGATCAGCGGTGGATATAGTTCCAGTGCCAGATCCAGATCCGGGCATTGTCCGCCGCTTGGTGGGCGTCAGCAGGGTGCCGCAGGAGCCAAAGGAAGAGCATCTGGGCATGGGTCGGATCAGGGCCCGTCGCTTGGCCACGCTCTTCTGCTTTTGCTTCTGCTTGGTCTGGGCCGGAGCCAGGTGGCGCCGCAGCATCCTTAGGATAGTGGAGAGTCGTGGCGGCCGTGGCACCACGCAGCAGATCCCGTCAGATGCCAGACTGGCAGTGTCCTCGGAGTCCTTCTTGGAGTGTGTGCTGCCCATGATTGTTTGTTGGGTTCTACAGGAGGTTCTCTCTCTTCGCTTGCTCGCTGGCAACTGATGCCGATTGTGCCCGACCCCAGGCATTATATATCCCGATTCTGGTACCTAGATGCCCTTGATGCATACTGGATGCATACCTGCCTATAGGGATCCGGATCGGTGTCGGGTATCGGTATCGGTATCGGGTCTTATTGCTACCTTTATAAAAACCCCCGCCTGACCATAATCCCCTCGTGTTTGCATCGTTTTATGAGTGGCAACATTTGGCGGGGACCGGGATTTGGTTTTCGGCCGCGACTCCTTTTTATGGCCATGAGGTTGAGGTTGCACGTGCAACCAAAAATAAAGCCTGCCAGAAGCCGCCTGGCCAGAGGCGCTGCTCTGCTCTGCTCTGCTGTGCTGTGCAGAGACGCTGTCTAATGGTCTGTCATTTGCTGCCGCCTGCTGGAGCCCCATACTACATGGACAACATGGACATCTTTTGGTAATTGCTAGAGGAGGAGACACGGGAGACGGGAGACAGGAGACAAGATGACGGGAGGCAGGCCACTTAAGTCGTGGGGAAAGCTGCTGCTGCTGGGGAAATTGCTAATGAATTGCAGTGGCAGCCATTACGGACAGAGATCAGGGACGAGCCAAGAGCCCCACGCAGAGTGCCACAGAGAGAGCGAGAGTGGCATGAGGCGGTATCCAGGGTAACCATTGGGGGTGGGGTGCGTGGGTGTGGGCTGAGGGCTGAGGGCATCCTGCAGATTGCTTGCTTTGTGTGTCAATCAGGCAGCATTGGACGTGGCTTTTTCATGTCAGCAATGCCCTCATCAATATTGTTCTCATCGCTCTCTCCTTCCCTGTCTCTTCCCTGTATTTGTGTCTGTGTGTGCCTTAGTGTGTGGTGTGTATCTGTGTGCGTAAGCGGCTTTCCTATCCCCCTCCTTAAAGCCAGAATCTACTACACGCAGTAGACACGCAGCAGCAAACATCGAAAGCGTTAGACGTACATTGGGAGCTGCCCTTAAACGGACACACAGCCCCCTCGTGCCCTGTACTCGCCATTAATTAGATTTGTTGTTGCCACACCTCCAACCCCCGTCCGACGCTCTGTGTGGCAGGAGCTTTGAATGCATTCCCTAATTGCGTTTAAATGGAAACAAAACTCTTCTTTGCTCTCTCTTTAATGACACCTAACCCACGCTCGACACCTACTATTTCAGCCACACCCTCTGGCACCCCTCGCAACATGTGCAAAGAGGAGCAGGAAGCAGGAAGAGGAGGGATCTGTGGCCTGTGGTCGGCAGTGTCCGGTCCGGTGCGGTGCGGTACGGTGCGGTGCGGTGTGTGTTGCAAGAAGGGGGAAAAAACAGAGCCGAAAATTCATTTGCAAATTCCAACAGGAAAACGGCAGCCAAAAGATGACTTTTTTTCAGAGCGAACTTTGATATACCCTAAAGAGATTCGTGCTGATTGGAACAGAAAAGAAAGAAGATCTACTGATTGGATTCCGAGTACTATATATTCCATTATGGCACAGGAAATAGGTTGCCTTCAAATTGGACTGGGTATCATTCCTTCACTCTACTTCGGGGTGTCTGTATGTAAATTCTAAATAGAAAAATTCAAGCTATACCAAGCAGCCGTATACCCACAATGGAGGGTAGAAATGGAATGGGGGGAGTCCATTGGAGAGCCAGAAGCAAAACCGAACCGGAGACAGAGCTGCAACAGGAACAGGAACAGGGAGCAGGGACAGAGGCAGGGACAGAGGCAGAGATCATTGTCAGCGGCAGTTCCTCTATAGACTATAACTAGAAAGGGTTCTAGCTATGGAAAATAGTTCTGGAAACCATTTACGAGTATCAGGCTGGGGGCATAGCACAACCCTGGGCGGGGCGCCCGAAAGTATGCTTTGGGAAAAGTGTGCATGTGTGTGTGTGTGTGCTTGTGGCATCCCTGAAGAGAATGTCTGTGACCGTGGTCTATGGAGAATAATACTTGAAGAGGACCTCCTTCCTCTGCTATTTGTGGACTCGCTTTTAATTGAGTTTGTTCTACGGTTTATTTGACTTGCAGCCCTAAAAAATACAAAATAAACGTAATGAGTGATATCATTATTGCATCAGATACGTATGTATTTGTATCTGTATTTGTATCTGTATCTGCATATGCATCTGTTGGCTGTGGCCTGTGGCTGTGTGGCTGTGGCTTGCATTTAATGGTGTGTGTTTTTGCCCTTTAAATATTTTATGGCAATGCATTTGTCAATGCCCATAGCGACTGCTGTTACCAAAATTGATTTCGATTTCCATTTTTCTCGTCGGGTTTTTCAATTAAATTCCCATTCCCTTTCGCCGCTGCTCACGCAATTCGATTCCTACCTGGGGAAAAATGGAAAAATGGAAAAATGTATTCCACAAAAGAGAAACAGGCGAGGCGAAAGGGCGCTTTGTGAGCGGATTTTTACGATCTGGCCAACATGTTGGCATATCATAAAACACAACCAAAACATATAAAAATGGATAGCAAAAAAATGGACAAAAAAAACATTTTTTTTATTATTATTCTAACCCTCTCTAAAAAATGCATCTGCAACCCTTTCCCCCATCTATTTCCCATATGCAAATCAAATTCGCTCTCCCGCTGCTGCTGCACATTTCAAAGGACAAAGCAAATACGAGTCCCTGAGTGGCTGTCTCTCTCCATCTGTGTGTGGCTGTGGCTGTGGGTGTGAAGGTGTCAACGAATTCCCTAGGGAAAAGTGAGGGCAGAGGGTGAAGAGCGGGTGGAGGGAGTGTGCTGGCGGCTGTCCAAAAAAGTTTTGCCCTCCGAAGTGAAGATAAAAGAGCTCGAATCAAAACAGTCGAGCAGTTTTGTACCTTTCGCATTCATGGCAGACGGACGACTCTCTTGTGAATTGAATGCCACTCGTACTTTATGGGGCCGTCACTGAAACAGAACTTCAATATGAAATATCAATACCTCGATTGGGAGCCTCTATTATTGCAATTAAGGTCCATCTCTGGATCTATATAGGTTTTCCTTTCTATTCAAATTCCAAATCGAATTGAGGACCCGTGGTATCTCTTTTTATAATTCTTTCTTTGTTCCCCAACTTGAATGGCCATCAGTCTATCCTTTGGCCATCTTCAATCGTTCAATATCTACTTCCAGCCAGAACTCCTTAACGGGGCACATAATCAATCTCTCCCCCAGCAGATAACAAAGTTAACACTAAGTCAAGTGTAACCCAAAGTTAATAACACTTATTCGAGTATACATACATACATATATCCACACTCCACACTTTTTGATTTAGTTCTGTTTAATTTAGTGGCACGAAAGAAAAGACATTTGGGGATGACCACAAATCTCAGTCGAGCGACGGCAGAGAAAACGGGGGGGGGGCTACCCATGAAGGATAAGGATAGAGATAAGGTTAGGGGCAAGGACAAAAGGGTGTTTGTGTGGCTGTGTGTGTGTGTGTGTGTGTGTGTGTGTGTGGCAGGGTTAAGGACAAATCACGCATCAATAGCAATCAATCAATTTGTGGGCAAGCAAACAAATTGACCAAAAAAATATTGATGGGAAAAACAAAAACCGAAATTGAAGCCACTGACAAAAGTTAACAGCATCTAATGTGATTTTGACACACACACACACACTCACAGAGAGAGAGAGAGAAAGAGAAAGAGAGATGGGAGATGGGAGAATATTTTGGCAGTTCTTGGTTTACAATTTGTGCGTTCCTTTCACTCCCCTCCATCCATTCGCTCACCAAAACTCTTCCTCTGTCCTCGTACCCTGTAATTGATGTGGCAGAAACGGGAGCACCGAGTATCTTGATGTCACGGCACGTGTGCTTTGACTGCTCTTGCAGATACGCATTCGTTTTCGTTCGTGAATCTGTTTCAAGTCTGGCAACACCTTGCAGAACGTATTTTAGCTAGCAGAGGGACAACTGTACCCACAGCAAAGGTGAGCAACAAAATGTAAGAGCATTACGAGAATGGCAATCCTTGATCGCCATTTTGCACGGCCAAGCCGATCCCCAATACACAGATAGATTGAAACCAATTCCATTATTCTAAACATATTGATTTATGAACATAAAAAGTTAAAACACGATTCAAGCCCCGATTGCAGCGAAACCTTAGACAATATTTCAATATTAATAATTTTAAAAAATTTATTTGATTTACTCAGAAATGATTAACACTTACTTTTTGTTTACTTAAATATTAAGAGACATTTTTAGACATTATGACATTATTATATGCATAATAATTAATTTAATAAATATATAATTTGTTGTTCTTAAATTAATTATTATACCTAAATGTTTCATGTATCATTTTCGTGAAGAAGTTTATCATAAATAACAAAAATTATAATAAAAAAAATGATATCCACACAAAAGGATATGGAATACGACATACAGACTGGCCAATTTGATCGTTATTAAATATGTTTTAGTATATAGTATTATAATCGTCTGGATCATGCCCTCAGGTCCGCAGATTGCTGGGCATTTCCGCAGTCGCAACGCAGCCATCCGAAACATTTTCCATGCTTTTCATAATTGCGTTTGATTAAGCGTCAAACGAAAAAGGAAAATGTTTTTTGTTTGCTGAACATGGTTTTCAATTTCGTTGTTGGTGGAGGGGAGAAATGGAAATGGGCAGAAAGGGGAAAAGGGTAAAAGGGGAAGGCCTGCCAGTTCCAATCAATGGAACTATCCATCAGAAGGGTATGGAATGCTCTCCCTGGAGCAGAGCCAGGAGCTTTTCCTGTTTGCACGCATCGGATTCCCGCTTTTCCATCTCCACACATGAGGAAAATCAATAAGCGAAAAAGAGAGGGAAACTAAAGGAGGCAGAAGAGCAAAAGAGGGCAGAGCAGCGCAGCGCAGGGCAGAGAGGAGAGGAGAGGAGAGGAGGATGGTCCCATAAATTCATCAGCGTCTCTAAATGGCTTAAATGTGGCTTAGAGCACGGTACAGGGCTACAGGGCTAACACGGAGTGCGTGGAGCAGCTGCAGCATTAAAACCGCAAGATGGCCTAATCCCGCCGCTTCGTGGATTTACAAGCTTAACCACGCCTACCACACACTCTCTCCCACTCTCTCCCACTCTCTCACTCTCTGTTCTCTGTTCTCTCTGTGTCCCTCCGAGTCGAGTCTCCCTCTTTCAGCGCCCCTTTCGCTCCATGGAATCCGTTAATCTGCGGCCATGATCCCCGGCCCAATCCTTAATCTTCGGCCAGATTTCACACCGCAAAGCACGCGACTTGCCCGATTCCGAGGCATCTAATCTGAGCGATGGAGAAGGATAGCGAAATGATTAGAGAAATCTCACTCTCCCTCTCTCTCTCTGTCTGTGGTACGGCTTTGGTCGGTTGGTCCAACGCACGCAACGCCGAGCAATCCTCAATTGTGGCAGAGTGTAATTAGAGCGGATCACGGTACACTCGGCGCGATTCGGCATTTCGAGAGGCTTACGGCAGTAAGCGGTGCGGGATTAATAGGCTGCTCCGGCTCCTACTCCTGCTCCTGATTCTGCGCCTGCTCCTGTTGTTCTAGTTTCCAGGATGAGCACAAAGGATAAGGTACTCGAGCAGCACTTGAGATTCGCTCTCGCGCCTTTTGTCTCTAAGACTGTCTTTGTTTGCTGTCCTGGGCAATGTCCTGGTCTGGTCTGCTCCCTCAGGGCCAGAAGGAAGTGTCGTGTCGCTCTGGAGTCAGCCAAACACTTAGGGCTGTCAAACGGCAGCAAAGTCCCTGCTCGTTTCGTTTCGTGTCGTTTCGTTTCGCCTTGGCCCTTGCCCTTGCCCTTGCCAGTACCCACCGGATCTGTTGCTTGAGCCAGGTGGCGGTGGCGGTGGCTGCCTGGCTGAATTATGAATCTTGCTCGAATAGTTTGTCACTTTAAAGTTTCGTCTCCAAAGGGGAAGGAGAGGAGGAGCCAGGCCCGAATGGAGGCACGAAGGAAGACAGGAGCGTGGACGTTAGGGGACGCACGGCCTGGGGCATGTCTGCTTGCATATTTCATGGAGGTCCGGGGCTACATGCCACGACAGGGCAGAGCCAAAGCTATTCCACGAGGGGTCGAGATTTAATGAGCGGAAAAGCTGTCCGGAAATGAGAGAAATCCCTTTTCCCGAGGGTCAAAAGAAAACGGAAACTCCCAATCCTCCCTCTTTGCTTGCCACAAAGCTATTACACTTTTCTTGGGCATTTCTTCTTTGGCTTCGATTCTTCTTGGAAGAAGAAAGAACTAAATTACTGCTAATGCGAATGCAGCAGGAAAGGGACCGAAGAAATGGAAAAGAGAAGAGTGAGAAAGAAAATATAAGGAGCAGCAAGAGAGTGGAAAGCGGGAAGAATGCGGAACGAACTTTCATCGCTTTCTCTTTACACATTTATATATTTTGAAAACTTTAATCTCTATTTCCTGAAAATTTCTGTTGCTCCTCGTTTTCCTCTCTCTTCTGGAGGATCTGCATTTTATTCTTTAATCTGTCTCCTTTTTTTCTGCCTTTTCTTTTTGGACTCTCTGATTTTTGTTCTTTGATTCCCCAGTTTCCCGGCTTAAATACTTTTTTTTTCCCATTTTCTCATCCCAAAAGTCATTGCTTTCATGTGTAAAATCCTTTCTTTGTACTCTATCCTATTTCCTATTATTATCCTTAAATTCTTGATTTCTTGGCACACATTTTTGCCTTGGAAAATGTAAATTACAATTTCAATTTTCCCCCCAAAAGAATCTCTGAGGGAGAGTCTCTTTGCAGTTTCTTTCATGCATTAAATCCATATAAAATAGCTCCACACTTTACTATTTATGAAGGAAAAGGGGGCCCTCAAGGCCCAAGAGCAAACCCCTGACACTCCTCCGACTCTCCTCTGGCTCTGTTCAGACTCTGGCTCTTCCCTTCTGGTTCTTTATGGCCGTCGACGGGCCGGCACAAAAAATGAAGAAACTTAATAATTCTATATAATTTGTATGTGTGTTTGTGGGTGCTCCCACCCCATCATATAGGCAGGCAGCGAGAAAAGTTTAAGTGAAAATTGAGCACATTAAATTACAAAACTCTTGCACTCTCGCACCCTGAGTCAGCAACTGTAACTTCTCGCCAACTTTCACCCACGCCCCCTCCATTTTGCACCTCATTTTCCCAACAGCTTTCCCCTTTTCCGCTTCCTCTAGTTAGTGCGGTGACCCGACCTACACTTTTCACTTTTCATTTGTTGTCCCTGTACCTGTCCCTGTACCTGCCCCTGTCCTCGAATGAGAGAAAAACTTTTGCAATAATCAAGTCCGGAAAGGAACACCTGCCTTGGGACCCTCCTTGGAATGCACCTCTTAGTGGCGGCAATTAGGACTTCTGGGACCTCCCCCCTCGTTGCCCCCATTCGCGTGGTGCTGCAGTTTGGGTCCGCCGCAAGACGGAAATTATAGTCCAAGGGTTCGCGTCCCAGTCCACGTCATTGGTGGATTGAACGATTGAGGGCCGCTGCCACCAATTATGGCAGCTCGCTCTCTGATGCAAGTCGCCCCCCTCCCCCACGCTGCCACCCACTCCTCTGGGAATATCAATTGAATGGCAAAAGGCAAACCAGGCAGACCCAAGCAGCTTGTCAGCACAAAAATCGTGAAGGAAAAGGCTAAAGTATCAGGTGAGGGTTTCAGGTGGGAAATAATGAGCGTTCGAGGGTGGAGTGGTAGTATGGCGGTGGCGGTGGCAGTGGCGGTGCAGGTGGAGGTGGAGCAGCGGGGAGGTAGTAATGGTCACTAAAGACTAAGGACTGGACAAGCGGTCAGTGAACAAGCACCTAAAATCAATATTATCCACAGATATCCTGGAAAAAAGCAAACGTCAACGAATTGGGCATATTGTTGAGTGGATGATCTTGTTAATGCTTTTTAGTACATATTTTATAAGCTATTAATCGCTTTGGCGTTCCGAAATCGAGCAAATAAAGAATGGATTGGGCTCTTCTTATTTCCATTGAATTTTATCCAGACTTGGTTCTCTATCGATGGAGGGGAATGCTTCCCGTTTCGATCCAAGTACAGAGCCATTTACATTTATTCTCGGAAGAATTCAGGGGTACAAAATGGCAAGAACGTACCAGAAAAAACACACATATGTATGCTCATATGTACATATCTTGTATGCCAAAGTCTTCCGATTTGAAGCATATTTTATATGACAGAATTGTGTTCCGTTGATAGACACTAAATAAAGAACCGACAACAGAAGTAGAGGAGGTGGAAAATCCGGGAAAGCGTGGTTAAATTCTTGTGCCTCCCCCAAAAATAAATCAAAATGCATTCAGTGTTTTGTCTTGTTTTTTTCTAGATTTCGGGTGCTCCCGATTCCGTGTTTTTTGTTGTGTTGTTTCCTGCCAACAAGCCGCACAAATTATATACGCAAACATGCGGACTGGAACACGGCCATAGCCACAGGCAAGCAGCCATAATCCATAATCGTTTTATTTGGTCCGGGGCCATATCCCTGGCTTCGATTTATTTGTCCATTTCGGTTTCGATTGGCTTTGGTTCGTTTGCATTAATTATTGCGGCTCCCTTGTGCAGGGGGAGAGCATTTATTTAGAAAAAAAAAACAATATCTTTTTACCACCCGCTTACTCCGCCCCCTAATACGATACGGAAATGGGCATTAATTCCCCGGTTGTGGTCTCGGTCTCGCTCTCGCTCTCTATTTGTATCTTCTGCGGCCCGACCCATGGGGCAGCTTGTGGCAGCGAATTATAAAATGCCAATTAAGCCATTTTGTGGCTGGCAGTCAGCTAATTAGTTGGCTTCAAAACCAGGCGAAAATGGGGGAAAATTATCAGCCAAATGATGAATGTATACGGGAGATTCCTAAGCGACTCCCTCACAGGTGTAAATCACCATCAGAAATAGACAAAATATAGACCTCGAACGAACTCGAATTTCTGGAAGCAGTTCTGCCTTCTATAACTTTGTGATCCTTGGGGGATGCACTTTTTTGAGCTGCTCACAATCGAAATTTAAGAAGATCCCATTTTTCCAAACACCATATAGTTATTTCTTAAAGATCAGTATTTCCAGAAGCTCTTCTCCATTCGAGTTTTTTTCTAAATTTGGTTCGAAATTTATCCAATTTATTCCTGGGCTGGCTAGCGATAATTCTGCAATTGCTTGTATCGGATCACGCAGCGCGATATTAGTTAATAAATCTGGAATTGTTAGCCTAAAACTATTAAGTGTAGATTGCAATGTATGACTTATCTAAGTCCACAATTTTGCAAATAGATAAATAAAAAATAGTTCAACATTTTGCTAAGAAAAGCTTACTAGCTAAGCAGCTCATTTTATTTTGTTTGTATTTATTATATTTTATAAGATTTACTATCTGAAGTTTTATATGATTTTCTGCAAGATATTCAGTGATTCATTCAGTGATTCAATGCGTGTTTCATCCCTCTTGAATTCAGTTGTCTATCAATTCTCAGTCTCTTATTTGTTCACCTTATTCATGCCTTCTAATACTGCCATAGAAAATTCGAATTTGTTAAGCCTCTTTAAATGTATTGGCCCTCAGTGTCTGCTGGCACTCCCTCTTCTTAGCTTTTCCATACAGTCCTGGAATAGCTTCGAGTTCCTTCTTCCTCCGGTGCCAGAAAGGAACCTCCAGCAATTAGTGAAATGCAAAAGTCGTTGGCTTTCGTTTGTTTAAATTCATAATTATATTCGCATTATCCAGTCATGTACAAGTCGTTGGATTGTCTCTCGTTTATGTTAAAATTAGTCTACTCAAAAAAATACGTATACAATATATACTATGGATGGATCGAAGCAATCCGTTTATAATTAGCATTGCTGGGCAATTGTGGGATGGGATGGAATGGGATGGGGATGGAGATTGCCGATGGAGATTGCCTGTCTGCCCAACTGTTTGACAGCTGGCACACCTGTTGCCAGTCGTCCGTTTCCTCCCTTCCAGGAGCTGTGTGTGTGGGGCCAACCAGAGACGGCTCCGTTCCAGGCGGAGCTGTCCGGTAGGTCGCACTACAGGTCCGTGGTGATTGTGTGGGTGTACCCCGCCAGCAGCTGTGAGGTGGTGTAGAGGGGCTCCTCCTCTTGGTCCTGTTCCTGTTCCTCGTCGATTGCCATCGCCTCCTCTATGTGCACATCCACCTTGAACCGCTTGGCCGCACTCTCCATGTCCTCTAGATCGCTAAAGGCCGGAAAGGTGGTGGGGCAGAAGTGGCCGGCAATGGCCTCCGGTATGTGGGTGACATTGTGCAGCATGTGGGCGGGGGTGCCCTGCAGATAGTTGCGCCACTTGTTGTAGGAGTCGCCGCCAGCCGCACCGCGACGCTGGCTGATGGGCGATGAGGTCTTGGGCATGATGCGCTGCGCCTGCTGCATCATGTACATCTCCCACTCCAGATTGCTGACCATCGGCGTGGATTCAGTGGATTCGGTGGACTCTGTGGATTCATTTGACTCAATTGATTCTGTGGAGCCCGTGGAGCTGTTGCCCATGTCCTGGGTGCGCATCAGCTGGTGCTGCTGCTGCTTTGTGGGTGTGGAGGCCGAGCTGCTGCATGTGTAGTAGCCGCATGATCGTTCCAGCTCCAGCTGCCTGGTGTCCTGCTGCTGCTGCTTCGGCTGCTCGGAGAAGTCATCGCAGATGGCCCTGCTCCGGCTCCAGATGCTTCGATTGCTGCTCCGAGTGCTGCTGCTGCAGGAGCTGCTACCCATGCCGCTGCTGTTCCGACTGCTGTACAGACGCTTGCCACTGCCGCCGATGCCGTTGCCTGCCGCCAAGTAGGTGCTGCCATCCAGCTCTGGCCTGGCTCTCAGCTCTTTGATTTTCATGCTGCTCGAACAACAACCCATGACGATTTCTCTATGATTTCTCTATGACTGTGCGTTCTCTCGAGGTGGTTCTCTCGCTGGAGAAGTTCGTGGTCAACTGTTTGGCTTGACCTGAGGGCAGCTGTCTCTTATATAGGCAGCGGCAGCGGCAGGGCAGCGACAGCGGCAGGGGCTGCATATCTGTGGGCAGGTAGCTTTCTCCGAGTATTGCGAATTTCCTGGAATCCGCCACTGGCCAGAGGTCTGTTCTGTCCTCTCCCGCTCTCTGTATCTCCGTTGATAACCTACCTGATTAGCCTGGCCTAATCCCCGCGACACGGCGAAGGGGATTTCATAGGGAATCACGACAAATGTTTTATGGCCCGGCAATTTGGTCAAAACAATATTTTGATCTCCTCTCTCGTTCTCCGGTGCCTACCTGATCGCCACCGAAGTCCGTCAATGTCCTTGATTCTAGCACTTTCGATATGGCCAACGAGTTAAGGATCTATGTATCTCCCTGCCATCGCAAGCATCCATAAACAATGCACATACTCTCTACCTTCCTCCCTCCCTCAACCCTTTTTCTGGATGCGAATGATGGGAGTACGAGTATTCCTGTCTGGTTGCCAACTTTCCTGTGGACAGGCAGGGACAGGGACAGGGGCGCTGGCGAAACGCATCCCGAAATCATCGCATCATCGCGCAGTTGTCCACCGTCGCAGCGTCGCGTCCTTGGCCCATTGTGCTCTCCTCTGCGCCGCTTTCCCTCTGTCACTGGCTCTGCGGCAATTGTTGTGCAAACGCCGTGGCGCAGTCCCCGGAACGCCGTTGACGCCGGCCACAAGTGCAACGATCGGGCGATCGGTTCGAATCAAACAGCCAGAGGCCAGAGGCCAGCTGTCCACACCGACACCGACCGATTGTTCATCCATTGTTCCGCTCTCCGCTATCCGTTTCGTGGCACCGACTTCCCTTCGCTTGAATTCCCTCAATGGCAGTTCAGTCCGCTCCTGCTGCGGCTCCTGCTGCTGCATTCATTCTGGACTCGGACGAGGTCTCGAACCAAGGCCAAAACCAAAACCAAAACCGTAACCGAAATCGAAATCAACATGGCAAAGCGAATGGAAAACGCAATGAAAGTGAATGCCATTTCAACTTACCAAATCATTTGCTCTCGTTTTGTGCTCAATGAAAGCTGGCCCATATCCAGCAGGTATCCAACGAAAGAATCGGAATCAAAAGAGAATACACTTGGAGCTTAGTCATTTGTGCCCATCAATCACTCGTCTTAATTTTTCCTTTTATCTTTCCCCTATTTAATTACCCTTTGAATCATCCGACAGTTCGGCTCGGGACGCACAAGCGAATGCTGCGAAAGAGAATGCCTGAGAAACAGCATACATGTCGTGTGCATGACGTGCTTGATTCTAGTCCTTTTTTGCGGTTGGAGCAGAAATTTGAAGCGACTTTCCAACGCTGTTTTCTTTGTTAAGAATACGAGTATACTTTGGAAAATTAAGCACAGCCCTAAAATCGTGGGTACTCCATGTAGTATAATTCTTAACACATTTATTCTATGATTAACAAGATTATTTCCATGCATAAGTGGGGTTTCTATTATTTTTGGTTTGAAGTGGCGTTTCATATTTGAGTTAGCGTCAAGGATACGACTCTGAAGTATATTTTATCTCCCTAGCCAGAAAGCAACTGAGCAACTGATAATCATCCCAGCTTGGGGGTCTCGTGTGCCAGAGGTGCCAGAGGCTACGCCCGGCTTTGTTTTGGACTAACCTCAAGTCCGACCTCGGCGGCAACATTTGCTGTTCCTGCCTTTTGCTTTGCGTGGGTGTGGACCGCCGCGCCTCTGGTTGCATTTTCACACGCAATCGTGAAAATTCCCGCATATTTGGTTTGGGAAAACGAGCGGGGCGGAGATTCCTTTCCGCTACGGACTTTCCTCCTCGATCTCCCTCTACCACTCTACCACTCTACCAGTCTCTGTGCTGTGTGTGTTTGCTTGCTTATCCGATGTTGATCCTAAGTCCTACATACATATAAATCTGCATTCGTATCCCTCTGGAGTCGGAGTCACGTAACCCCGGCATTCCGAGCCGCTGCAAGTCGCATTTGGCTGCACGTGATTGGAATAGATTTCTAAATGAGCTGGCATCTCACGGAGAAAGCAGAACCAGAAAGCGGAAACGGAAACGGAAGCAGAAGCAGACAGCCCTGAGAGCCGGCAAAAGCATCCTGCAGCGGAATCTGTGCAGGAGTTGCTGTCCACCTGAGAAATCCAAAAATGTAGGACGAGGGCTTTCAATGTCGATTGGTTCCTACAGAAAGACCCTCCATGCTCCAGCCAGTGGAAGCATTATTTGTGCATGGATGTGCCCCAAAGGATGTGCAGCGGAAAGCCAAACCAAGATTGCAAAATCAAAGCAAAGGAATGGCTGGCCAGCTGTCAATTAAGTTGGCTCAAAGGAGAAGATTCCGCACGAAACCCCCAGGGAAATGGCCACGAAATTGAAATGCCATTGACACAGCAGGAAGGACACTGCAAAGTGGACAAAGAGCACTCCACTCCCTCGGAGGACGTGCCCGGGACCCTAAATTTAGTTGCAATGAAACCGAAACGGAAACTGCAACGGAAACTGAATCCGAATCCGAAACCGAGACCGAAACCAAAACCGGAGCTGAATACAACTTTTGGCACAAGTGCAAGCCAAGCAATTGTCGGGGATATTTTTTTATTGAACCAACTTGAGGCAGAGCGTGGGCCAGGACCACGACCAGGGACATCTGGCCAAAAAGAGAGGGTCCAGTCCAGCAGTGCCCAGAGGGGAAAGACAATGGCAAATGGCAAGGACATGACCAGTTCCAGGAGTCGCTGGCCGCAGACCATCTGTGATCAAGCATCAATGCAACTTCTTTTAAGGTTTTTGCATTTCCATTGCATTTTTTGTTTTCCACAAAACAAAAAAAAAACTGAACTGAGGGACAGGAAGAGGGAGAGCGAGAGGGAGAGGGAGAGCGAGAGGAAGGTGGGAGTGCGAGTGGGTGGAAAAATTCAAAAATTCAAAAATTCAATTTGAGGATTTTTGTTTACGAAACGCATTTTCCGTGTATCGATGGAGAGGACGGACCACGACCAACTCCTTGCCTTGCCACGGGGCCATAAAGCCATAAAATATACCGCGTGCTCGCTGTTGGTATCGTCGCAGGGTCGACCTCAGGTAGCATACCAAACCATACCATACCATACCATTCCCATTCGCATTTCCATCCCTCCGATGATGATGATTGAGACGACCATCCAAGACGCGCTCGTCTCGTTTCGTTTCGTTTCATTTCGTCTGATTCGATTCGATGGTCATGGATGGTCGGTCGTCCATCTTTTGGACGCACTTGTTGATCCATGGCTCGGGTCAAGTAGAATCTGGACATGGTGTGTGCCATGCGCTGTGGTATTTCCGCATCCTGTGGGAAATTCACGCACAGACTGAGCAGCTAAACCGGGGGAAACACATCGCAATGGCCATGGTACCATCGATCCAATCCGCACATGTCGCGATTTGGTCGTTAGGCGAGGCTACTTAGGCCCTAATTTCGACAATAACAACCTGATTCCATCCAGGAATCAGTGTCGCACAGCTGGAGCCAAGTGACGTTCCGTCATGGGATTTGCCCGAGCCAAGGACCAGAACTGTCCAAATCAGGCAGGTGTGTGGCTGCAGAGGCCCTGATTCGCGTTCATGCAATCGCGGCCAAGCGAACAAGTCGACTTTTAGGTACAGTCTCCCACTCTCTTTCCAGTACAGTTCGGCTTTTGCTTTTGTATCCTTATGGGGATTTTCTCCTCTAAAGAGTTTCCATTTAAAAGAATATGCCAGCCGACATTTCGCGTTGTTTATTGTTGTCATTGCTGCTGCTGCTGCTTTTCGCTGTGGCAAACAAGCACCAATTAAGCATCCCTCCCCCAGCTCAATCCTCTGCCCCCGCTTGGCTGTCCTCCTCGTTTTACGATGGCCACTTTACGTGCCCCATCTCCAAGGCTGGAAGCCTTTTTGGGCAAGCTTCAAAGTGCCTTTTTTTGGGTTGTGTGTGGCAGGAGTGTCCCTCTGGACAGGCTTCCCTTTTAGTGTCCCTTAAAGTTGGGGACGGGACCAGACATTAATTCCTTATCTGTTTTTAGTTGACTGCACGGCCCTGGGTATGCAATACGTTTCCCAGTGTTGTGGTCCATTGGGGGGTCGATTCCTCCTGTTAAATAGTTTAAGGAATCATATTTCAAGCTATTTAATACGAGTTCAACGAATGTACGAATGCACTTAAGCTATCAACAAGATTCCAGAAGCCTCTGCAGGATCCTCTTAAATTTGCGATTCTTTCGAGCTGTTTTCCCAAAGCGAAGTCTTTGGCAGGCATCACGCTGCGTTGGGGGCATGCGAGTAAGCGGCTTTTGTGACTGTTTCCCCTCCTGCCCCTGCCCCTGCCACTGCCACTGCCACGGCCTTCCCCACCTGAATTTGGAGTCGTACGACAAACTTTTAACGTGACAACCCCGCACTTTGCCTCACCTGTAATCGAAGAAAATCAATAGAATTTCCTTACTTATAATTGTGTTTGTGTTATGAGTGTGTGTGTCTGCCTCAGTGTTTGACATGTGTGTGTGTGTGTGTGTGTGTGTGTGTGTGTGTGTGTGTGTATAGGGGGAGGGAGTGGAAGAGGGTGCCCCAGAGGACACGTGTCTGGATGTGTGTTCTTATGAATTATTGAATGGCTTGTGGAGTTTTCTCCCCTTGATGTTTATTTACATTTGTAATCGGCATTTCAGCCTCCAGTGCTTGGGAAAACTTCGCTGAAGGGGAAACCTCATAAATCCAGTCGATAGAGTGTTCTTTTCGCAAACCATCACTGCAGAGTATTCTCCAGATACGAATGCTTTTCCCTAATCAGATTTATATCAAAGATACAACAGAATGCCTCTGCCTGTTGTCAAGAATGAATTATGTTTCGCAAAAATTGATTTGGGATATGATTGTGGATTCCATCTTTCGAACTAAATAATATTCCGAGTTAATCAATTATTATTTGTATGTAATAATAAATATATTCGAATTTTTAAAAGTAGGTGGATAAGCCAGAGATCCGCTTATGTATGCGCTCTAGATTGATTTTATGATTATTTATTCACATATTTACAACACGAAACATTGTAATTTGTGTTGCTTATTGTATGGAAATGTTGCTGGACCCATTGTTCGTGTAAAACGACGAAGAAACGTTGGCAAAACGCGACAAGCCCAATACTTTTAGTATCAGGTATTTCTTCGATATGAACGTATACCCTCTCATTGCCACTTGGGAGAGGCTGAAAATACTTAGGATCAAGAGACCCACAATAATGAGCAGCTCAAAGAGTCTTGGTTTCCGGCTCGGCTCCTTCGCAATCTGCTCCAGAGTGGAGTCCTCCTCAATTGTAGACTCTTGATGGGGTCTCAGGCCAGTCGGACGGACGGTATGGACCATCCGGAACTTCCGGAAAGGCTTCAACGACTTCTTTCTAGCGAGGATTGCCTTTATTCCAATGCCATGGCATAATTTGAAAATATCTAGCCCAAAGGCCAGGCGATCCAGCGATGTCTTGCTGACGCACAGCTTGGGGCCATTCTTTTTCTTCGTCAATCGCTTACGAAACACCATAATGGAACTGAAACAAAAAACCAGAATAAAACACGAATTTTCAATCAATATTAGCCACTCGTTGCAATAATTATTTGTTACTTTTGCGTGATTTGCGTGATACTGCTCCGAAATGGGAGTGTGAATATTTCAATAGAGAAATATAGGCAATGAATATATAATACATACTACTAGGATCGATTTTGTCTACCCTTTCGAAGGCTGTATGATTTTCCTGTGTTGCTGTGCATTGATCTTCTGATTATCCCTTATCTTACAGATACAAATAAGATCTACGAATATGCTTGACTTTTCCAGAATTTTCCTCAAACTCCAAGCAGTGGATGTTCCCTTTATATCCTGAAAGTATTTACTGAAATATCCCGAGCTTAGCGTTATTTAAATTTATATATTTGGAGCTGCAGACAGCTTCCCTGAGTGGACAATATGATTGTCTCTTTATTTTGGTATGCAAGGAGTAAACAAAGCACTTCGAAGGACAGCAGCTAGCCCCAGCAGGACTCTCTCAAGATATACATGCATGCATGACCTTGATTATCCAGCAGAAGATGGTATGGCTCATGTATGATAAGTAGTTGGGCGGACAGTTGTCGTTGGAATTTCCCCTTGAGACACCCACTTTATCTCTCGCTCTCTCTCTCTCTATTAGGGTTATCCCTATGCCCTATGCCCAATCCCATACCTATCTCCATCCAATTGAGTGTGACAAATTGCGTAAAATGTGTGTGTTTGTTAATTGCTCTGTGAGTGAGTTTCCCTGCAATTTGGGCCTTTCTTTGTCTACATTTGGCTACTGATTATTGAAATTGCATTCGATGGCTGGCTGGTTGGCTGGCTGGCTGGCTGGTTCTCCTGTTGCTTCTGTGGGTTGTTTGTTTGGCTCTAATGAGCATTTAATGGCCAGAGGAGATGATGATATTGCACTGCCACTGCCATTGCCATTGCCACTGCCACGACACGACAATCAGATATGGGGTTTACCTGCAGCAATGATGATTCCCTTCCGGTTTGCATTTTACCCTTTGTCATGTCTCTCTCTCTCACTCTCACTCTCTCTCTCTCTCTTTCTCTGTGTCTCTTCTATTTTCATTTTTATTACACATTAACCATTTCTCTGTTTCACTGTTTTTTGTTGTTTTATTTCTGCCGCACTTCATTCATAAATTACGGGGAATTTCGCCGGATTTTGTTTTTTTTTTCCTTCGCCCCTGTCCCTGTCCCTATCTCTATCCGTGTCCCTGTCCGGAATTCCCCCGCAGGATGGCAGAGCAGAGCAGAGCAGAGCAGAGCAGGACGACTCGCAGCCCTATCCCTCGGGGAATTGCGCATCATTCGTGTATCATGGGCATGTTAATTAGTTCGTTGCGGGCATAGATTTGCCATCCCATCCCATCCCATTCCAGACATGGAATACGTACTCGTAATGCCCTAACACATGTAATTAACCGAATTAGGCAAATGAAGCAGCAGCAGCAGCAGCAGCAGCAGCCCCAATAAATAGTGTGCCAGTGCCTGCGGCAGGGGCTGCGGCTCCTGAGCTCTTCAAGGTGGCGGGGCGGGGCGGGGTGTACTACAATGGGTGGCGGGGGGATGGACAGTGCTAAATGGTAACGCTTTGAAGGTCATTCGCCTGGCTGCCTTAATGGCCAATTCTCTTTTATGTGCCCTATGCCCCCGCCACACCCCTCTTGGCAGCTCCATTTTGGTGTCTGGGATAGGGGTTTATTCGGAGATAATTTGTCTGTGTCTGTGTCTGTGTCTGTGCCTGTGGCTGTATGTGTGTGTGTGTCTCACCTGTGTGCTCCTGGGGCATGGGTGGCCAGGGGTGCTAGGGGTGCCAGGGGGTAAGCCGTTCTGCGGCTTCTGTGCTCGATGCGGTCTTGAGAGTCATCCTGCCAGCCGTGTGGGATCCTGGCTTGGGTTCTGGTAATACATCATCGCATGTTCCGCCCTTCTTCGGAAAACTTTTAATGCATTAAATAACTACGAAAAGTTGTGGGTCCGCCCATGTGTGTGTGTGTGTGTCTGCGATGCGTTAACTTCTTGGAAGTCAGTCCCCATCGCCCTCAGGCCTCCCCCGCAGGCATTTTGCATATGTTTGTGCGAGAAATGCATTCGAAGCACTTTAGCAAAACTTTCAAATTGCCACTCAGAGCCCCAAGCCAAGCCCCGCCGCAGAGGAAACCCCGACACCCTGAAACCACTGAATACTCGTATATAGGGGGGGGGGGGGGGGGGGGGGATAAGACAGTTATATGATCCTTTGAGTGCCTTAAGATTGCACAACAGATAGCGGGGAGGGGATGCCTAGTGGGGCATAGTGGGGCACAGTCAGCACTTTCGAGTGACAAAACTTGAAATAACACTCGGATATGTACGCATCCTTCTTGGCCATCAAATCAATCTGCTGCCAGAGTGTGTTTATGGCTATTTCATAGTTGGATTTGCATTTTACACACTCGAACATCTGCCAACGGGAGAGCAGTCCCTGACACATCCCTCCCCCCCACAAGGCCACAAGCCTTGCCATATAGTATATCCTGTTGCCAAGTCAACAGTTTTCGCAAAATCCAAGTCTGAAGCTTCTTCTTTGTCGGTTGCAGCTGTCAGACTGGCGGCTTACGCCGAGGAGGTCACCACTTCAGGCAGCCTCTCGGAAGGTGAGTTCCCATCAACATCCGCATCCACATCCACATCCGAGTTCCACTTAGACAATAATCAAACATTCATCCACGCAGAATGGGGCTCCGGCTGGAAGGGCACCAATTTCCTGGTCGAAGTGGAGCAGACAGCCCCCTCCCTTGCCGCGGGATCTGTGGCAGCCAGCGGCAGCGGCAGTGGCAGTGGCAGCAGTGCCGGCAACGTTGAGGACTACCTGGGCAGCCAGGAAGAGGATGGCGGCTTCACAACGGGCACCACACCGGGAGCCTCCAACAGCACCACTGCGGAGACGGGTAAGTCCACTGCCACATCTCGAATCATTCCAATCTTACTCAATTCTGAGAAAAAGCTAAATCGTTCTCAAAGTTGGTTCAGTTTTGATCGATTTTCCATGGGAAATATACATATTGGTAGAGGGTCTCTCGATAAAGATAAAAAGCGAAACGAGTATCCTAATAGGGGGATTTCCCAATGATTGATTTCCCGATGTGCCGATGCTGACTATACGTCAAAGATTGCCTCGAGAAAGAATTTTCCACACATCGTTCCACACCTGGACGAAGCCGTAGAGAAAATCCCCTTTGCGGGGATGGGGATTTGAGCGCTCAAAATCGTCGTGGATTCCATTCCCAATCCGCTGCTTATCGGGGAGATTTCGCTGCAAGGATAATTGAATTTCGAGTCTGACTCTTGAGTTATTTATGCAATGTACGTGCGACCATAAATACTACAAACAAATAAATACAAATGCGGCGACTTAGCCGGAGACAGCGCGGAAAAACACAGATGGGCGGGGGTAGCGGGGGAAATTGGGTAACGCAAATATGTATCTATGTACTTGTACAAGCATTATCTTACTTTTGCAAATATCGGGTAATTTAAATGTATTTATTTCTCTCCGAATGTTCGGTCCAGGACCCAAGATCATTGTGCGCACCGAGGAAGTGCTGATTGTGGGCCTCGTGCTGGTCCTTTGGGTGGGGGCCATCATGCTGTTCTTCAATCGCTGGGGCAAGATCCGAATGCTGGAGCCGTACCAGCCCAAGTTCCAGCAACAGCATCGCAGCTCCTGTCCCCTGGTCGATCTGGATGCAGTGACGACGCATCAGGTGAGCATTTTACCCCCATATATATACATATACATATATCCTATATCCTATTTTCTCTTTTCTTTTTTACTCAATCACTCGTATGTGTGTATGCATTTTTCCAGCGCACATCCGTCTCGCGTATGTCGATGGGAATGGTGCATAATCTGAATATGCCGACGTGTCAATTTGCGGCCTATAATCCCAACATGTATGCCAAGGGTATGTACTGTACATACATATATGTATATGTATATGTATGCATATATCATCTGCTTCCTGTCTTCTGGTCTCGTCGCCTTCCCTCTTGTTTTTCTCCTTCTTTTTTAAACCCTGCCTGAGTGCCGAATGCAATTAAAATCGAACAACGCATCCATCGAGTACTATATATGTATGCAGTATCCTCCTCGACTTGCAGTGCGAGCGTCCACTTCTGTGCGGGGAGGCCCCATCGGCACAGTGGGACAAAATCCAGTAGAAATGTAGGATAACTGGGATAGGGAATGCCTTTAATTTGAAAGGAGAGTCCAATATCTCCGAGCCGCGTCATGCACACGACACGTACATATGTATGTTGTTCTTGCATTATTCTCGGGTATTTTCCTCCACACTTTTCGCTTGTGCGCCTCGAGTCATGTGGGAGTCGGGAAGGCAAGGAGGGAAAGAAATTACTCTAGTTTCTGATGCAATTTCGCAGTCCATATGCCCTAATCTTCTGTCAATCCTTATCGATAATATGCTTGAAATCCACTTCGAAAGTCAGTTCTTTAAGGGTATCGAAATTATATAAGATAGCAAAAGTAAGCTAAAAGCGCTCGAATTAAAAAAATAAATAAAGAAGCAGCAGCCATTAGCCACACAGTTGATCCCCAGCCGACGTTTGGCAGTAATCCATGGCCCTCATGGCAAAAGGGCGGATTACAATTTCAAAGTGAATCGGAATACTTATGCGTAATGCCCGCTGTAGTGTTAGCGTTTTTTAATGCCACCAGACCCAGGCCCAGGCCCCCCCTACTTCATCTAAAGTCTCACAGCCCACATCCCACGTCCCGCGCCCCGCGCCCCACGTCCTGGTTCTGGCCTTTTTAATGAGTTGCCAGACAATTAAGTTGCCCGCTGAGCGGAGGCAGCAAATACAATTTTAATGCCACTGCTCTGATGCTCTCTGGCTCTGGGATGTTGCGCAATTAAATTCCATGGAAATGCATGGAAAACACGAGCAGGAGGATGGGGAATAAGGGGAATACGGGGAAGACACACATAAAACATGCGAAGAATCATGATAAAAATGATGTGGGGAAATGAGAGGGAGTATGGGATGCTCTCCATCCACCGCACCGACCCCCAACCGGAATGAAGTCTATTAAGTTGGCGAAGCCTGAGCATGAGGGGTTTCCCCAATCTCAGAGTGCCCCAATCTCAGAGCGGGGCACGTGACCCGAACGTGAGTCACGCAGCGGCAACTCCAACCCATGTCAGTATTACGATTCAAATCGAATGCGGCACAATGAGGCCTAAACGAATTATGTGCAGACCCACGGTCCAATGCAAGGGGTTTGGGAAATATTTCAGCTAGATCGGACGGACCTTTATGATTTGCAAACTATGCCAGCGGAACAGGATTATCGTGTCAGCGCCTCACGTGGCCCTCTCTGTGGCAGCATCGCTGCGCGCTGACATTCACGCTCGCTTGATTGTCAGGAGGCCAGGGGGCCTCCCCCCGTATAACCATTTTGAGGAACATCCCACGAAGTTCATGCCTTAAATGCAGATTGTGTCTAACCATTTCCCCGTTTCAGGTTACGCCTCGCATGTGTCGCACGTGTCACGGCCTCGCCAGAACTCCGTGTTCGTGGGCGCCAGCACCAGCCACTACCTGATGCCGCGGGCTCCCCGTAAGACGCGCTCGGCCATGGATCTGCACTCCATGGTGCTGGACGAGAGTGCCGAACAGGTGTAGGTGTCCCTGGCCTAGTCCATGATGCAGCAGCGGCAGCAGCGGCAACAGCAGGAGCAGCAGTAGCCACAGGCAAAGACTAAGTCGCATATGTATGTTTTATAAGTGAGTGTGTAAGTGGTAAGAGGAGGTGTCAAAGTGTTTTATTTGTTTTAGGTGTGGTAGAAACGCTGTCCCCGGCTTTCGACTATTTACACTTAATGCCCATCTGTGTATGTCTGTCTGTATGTCTATGTTTGTCATCTGTGCTGGCACAGAATCCATTCAAGTCAATTTTAGTTCAAACTGACTTCTGTGGCACCCACTCAACGAACCCCTAGAAGACTACAAGATGTACTATCCATAGTAGAGCACTCGTATTATTAGCTTTATCCAGTGTTAATCTCCAACGTAGTCTATGCTAACCCCCTGTTTCTCCTCTAATTCTACATACTTCAACTTCTATAACTTAGCGTGTTTTACTCGTACTCGTACTCGTACTCGAACCAAAGTTCTGCCACAAATATTGGATACCAGAATAGATACATATACTCGTACTTAGTGAAATACGAATGGAAATATTTCATATACATACATATACAATATTGTGTCGTTAACATCTTGAAAAACTGTTTAGTTTGTAAGCCTAAAGCTCAAAAAAAGGATCAGAAATGGATCACTCTCTAGAAAACTGGACCAGAACCTGGTTTTTTTTTTTGGCTGCAGCAGAACACCTAATCGAATGATCAAGAAACTATCTTTACTATCTGTCTACACTACTCGTAAGTTGTAAGTATTTGAAGACCAAAGGCAGATTGAAACTGCATATAGAAAGGAGAGGAGCAAGATACATATATGGTAAAGTTGAGCAGAGGAAAAACTAACTAACGAAAGCTTTAAATTCCTTTGGGGCCTCTACCGGAACGGGGTCTACCAAAAACCGAAGAAGAACCCATCCAGAAAAAACCGAAAAATGTATTCTAAGTTTAAGGTAATTAACTCTCAACCAAATGTCTAGTGCAAAATATGTGGAACAATGTAAACTAAAACTAAACTGAAACCTAACCGAAAACTGAACTCAAACTCAAACTAAAACACACACAGATACACGATATTCGAACAGTTTTGAAGGGATACCCGAAACGTACTCCCCGAGAAAACGGTCTAACTTGTTTACAATATTTACAAGAGCCTCAACAAACAACGTTATATATACATGTGTACTATATCAAATGCTAAACCTATATATACATACAATAAATAATTATATACGTATACATATATGGAGAAGCAGAAGTCCCCCAAAAAAACAAAAAAAAAAAATACAATTATATACAATACATTTTGAAAAATTCAATTAAAACAATTATATTTGAAGCGATGAGTGGTTTTGCTCTTTTCATTTCCAGCGACGAGACTGCACTCGTTCGTTCTTGCTCAGACTACGAGTAGTCGTTATTCGGTATTCAATATTCGCTATTCTTTATTCGTTATTCTTTATGATACTTTAAGTTGATGGCTGAGAAATTGGCTTAAAGTGGCCATGGCGTAATTAAAAAAAGGAATAAACACAATCTTTTAAGTCATTTTCAGATGCCACTTGCCAGCCTTAATAGCTCCAAGCTCTGACAAGCCTCGTGCTCTGGGATCTAATAGATGTTTTTACTGGTTAGCGGACCAACTGGTACTTGCCTGGGGCATAAAAATCTTTCAATTGATGTGCTCTCGTGTAAATGTGTAATAAAAAATATAAAGCCATTTGGCTTCGATTCTTAATAAATCCAATTGGAGCGGCTACACCCCATGCTGGGTCACATAAACGAGCCACATTTCTCTGGATGTTCTCCGGACTCTGGATCCATAAACAGTTTTGAGAAAATGCCGAGAAAACGACGCGTAAATTGCTGACCAAAGAGAACAGAGAAGAGGTCAATAAATGAAAGCCATTCGATGTTACGCCCGGGCATCGGCCGGGTTCAAGTGCAGGCAATTTATGACATTGCAACACTGGCCCTGGCCCTCATGGCAGGGCTAGAGCCAGAGCCTGACCTTGTCGAGGTTGCCGGGGGCCACAAATCAAACGAATGTCGCGACGACGCCCCAACCGCCGTTACCCCATGCTTGCAACTTGGGGTGGCAATGGCAGCCCAGTGTTTGTGCCACTGTTAGCGTGACAAGCTGGAGGCGGACGAAAGACGCACATCTCTCTGCTGGCCGACATGACTTCCTCTGGCTGTTTGAGTACTTATATGTATATCCATATCTTTGGCAAAGTCCAATCATTGAATGAAATGAAGCCACTTTTCCATGGACAATCCCCTGTCTGTTCTGTGGAGTTGATGGCAGCTTTCTCCACTTCTCTTAGCAACAATTTTGAACATCCTGCCAGAGCTTTATCGCAAGATTATGTCCCAACAAAATGCTGAGCGATGCCCCAAGCAGTATGCATAACTATGTAAATTAATTTTAGGCCCAGACACAGGATCCAGCCTGTAGTATACGGCCATGCCATGCAAATCTCTGCACAATGCCACAAATTATGGGGAGGCACACACACGCATGTAATGGGCCACCCCCCGAGCCCCTCCCCGGTTCATGGTGAGTGTCAAAGATTGATTGACATGGCAGACTGGACTGCCGTGGCGGAGTCTCCATAAGAATGGGGAACGGGAGCGGGATCCCCATCCGCCACTTGAGTTTCTAATCAAAAATGCTTAGGATTATGTTTTTCCGGAGCAAGATGGGGCCAAAGATTTATGGACGCGTGGGTCAGGGGCAGAACTTAATTGCCATTTCACATTCTGAGTTGTGGCAAAGCTCCCACCTCCCCAATCTAGGTTGTTCTCAGGGTCTCAGGTTTTCAATTTACTTTTTGACTCTCTCTAGCAGTCGCTCTCTCTTTCCCTCTCTCTCTCTCTGTCTTGGCGTTATCTTTGATTTGTCCACTGAGAGACATTCGAATGAAAATGTTGCTTAGTTTCAACACAGAGCCCACACCCGCACGTATACACCAGCTGCACGAAGAACCAACGCCGGAAGCCTTCAGTCTTACTTCATTGTACGCTCCTGTTCTCAGGACTGCTCCCAGGACAACGAAATATGCTTGATCTGAGGACCGAAGCCTTCAATACCCTGCCCAGCGAATTTTGATCGCAAGCATTTTCTATTATACATATATATGATTTAAGCTTTAGAAAATCATGAAGCAACAGATCAGTTGTGAAATCGAATACATTTTTTAATAAACACGTTTATTTCGACCAATCTTACTCATCATTTCTGCAGAAAAAATCCAGCCAGATAATTTGGAAACTATCGAACTTGTGGGCATAGAAACTATAGTCCTTCAATCCACCAAAGCTTTGATGTTGCAGTTATTTAAATTAGTCAAAATATTTTCTGTAGAGGTATGTACCTCGAGATACCTCAAGTAAGCACCTTGGGTATTACTCCCTAAAATACGAAAAAATTTGTTGAAAAGAATCGTTTGGTGGGGATTTGCGCTGTATCGAATCTGCTCTTGATGCTGATCCGGAATATATATACATCAGCGCTGATTTGTTCCCTGCACGGCAAAATCATAATGCTCTCTGGAAGGGTATCAGAAGTAACTGCGCACTTGCACTGCCTTTTTCCTCTCTTGTACGCCCACACGCAGTACCATACACCCCGAACTGCTTTTGCCACATACAATTTTCAGTGCACCACTGCCCCATTCGTCCCGATGCCTTCCCCCTGGCTCCCACATGAGCGATCACTTTAATTGCTGCAGCTTTACTTTTAACGCTTCTTATTACAACTGCGAGTATTTCCCGCTGCCGGACAGAAACCTACTCATTTTCCTGTTCCATGCGTAAATCGGAATATCGGAATTTCGGAATGGACAGCAAGTAGTTTTTCTTTTGCCATTCTGAATCAAATGTATTTTTAAGAATAACGTATGGATATCCCCAGACCTCTGGCCGCTCCCTAAATGGAAACAGTACGTCCAGCTGATGGATGGGCCTCCATTCCGGTGGCTCTTGCTCCGCTTCCCAGTCTGACTGCATGAATGATGGACTGGGAATGGAGTGGGAAGGCAAAACGAGCATGTGTGCATATATTTCGAGTGCACAGAAACATGATATTTGATTACCAAGACGGGAAAGCTTCTATCCAGCTCAGCTCCCGCACAGAATGACTAAACAAGGCTGCTTCCGGGCCAGGCCAGGCCAGACAGTGCAGTAAATCGTCTACAAAAGCATGGAACCAAACCAGCAACTCTGATGCTGAACACCCTTTCCGTACACCCAACAAGCATTTTCAGCAGACTATAGAGAGCGGCTGCCGGATAATTATGCTGTGACTGCTCACCGACTGACCTCGCTGACCAGCCACCCCCCACCCTCCTGCCTTAGACAATGTGCGTCTTTTCTCACCATCTCCATCTTCATTTCGTTTTTTTTATACCCATGCATGGGTCGACACTCCTGCCACTCCTCCTGCCAATAGTGTCGTCCGTCGTGCGGTGACAAATGCAATAAAGACCCAAAAGGAAGAAGCTTTTGTTGATGAGATGAGGTTGGGCCAGTGGACAGCGTAGAATGGGGGGATGGGGGGATGGGGAGAGCGTTTACTGTTGCCAGTTTGATTAATGACAGCGATTGCCGGCAACCGCTGAGTGATGGCTAAGAGTGAGAGTGGAGAGAGTGGAGGCAGCTTTGACAGTGACCCTGGCCACTTTCACGGCCATGGTTGGGTGTTGTTACATAGTTGGTAGTACTCAAAGGCCAACTAAGTTGTCTGGCAGCCAACTCATTCCACAGCCTTTCCCAGTTTTATGGGCCCTCTTCGGAGAGTCACTTTAAATCACAAAAATGAAACTGTAACAAAAACCAAGAATCAATCAATGGCATGACTCTGGGGCCGGGGTATGGGTATTGGCTGGGTATTGGAATTGGAGGGCGTGCCATGACTGCATCGCCAGCAGCCGCCCCCGGCTGTCATCAATGTTTACGAGCACCCATAATGACGAAACATTGCCGAGCGGCAGAGAGATGGCGATGGCATAATCAAAGGACACGCAACGCAGCCTCATCAAGTTTTCTCCATTCTTCTCTGCGCTTTTGTGGGCTGTGCGCCGGGGAGAACAATGCGTGAAAATAAAACGAGCGATAATGAGTGCGTGGCCGAGACGCTGACCCAAGCATAGACCCAGCCATTCATCCATCCCGCAAATGGCCATGGGCGGTGCCTCGGGGCTGGGGCTGTGATGGGGATGAGGGTGGTGGTGGGGCCATGTGCTGACAGCAAATTGTCCAGAAACTCAAAAAGGCAACAAGCCGTTGAAGCCATAAAACGGACAGAAACCCAAAAAGCAAACAGAAAAAATATTCCCCCGACTGTCAAAGACAGTCCGATGTACATACGCCTCCCAAACCCCACCCCTAACTGAAAGTACTCATAAAGATTGGCCAAAAAGGTTTATGTTGCACTTGCCTCCCCCATAAGCCACGACCAGATGTGGCCAAAGGCAATACCGCTCGTAAAAATGTGCTCCGGAGCACTTGTCAGCTTGGTTATGGCCATCAAACGACAATCAACGATATAATCCAATTGGCAATCTAACGGCAAATACTTTTCAAAGGATACGAGCTTATGTATTAAATCAGGGCGGGCATTCATTTTAAATTTCGCGCGGAAATTGAAACAGAAACTTTCTACATGGTAAGTACACATTTGCGACATAGCATCTACACACTTATGTATGTAATTATCAACAGAGACACCTAACGAGAAAACCTGACGAGATGAGCAAAAAACGTTCGAACGATATCGACAAGCCACTGTGAAGCTAACTGAATTAGTCAAGCCCAGCCCCATTGGTATCGTTAGCGGGCAGCTCTTCGTCGTTGTTCTCCTCGCTGATGAAGGAGCTCACTGGCTTGATGATAAAGTCCCCATGAAGATCTCTGTTGATCATATTGCCCATGTCCGATTCGGTATGTATGGCGACTCCTGCCGAAGGAGTGCCAGCTGCTGCTGCTGATGTTGTGGCCGTAGAGGGAACTCCACTGATGTTGCATCTATTCGACTCCTCCGCTGCCATAAATGCCGTATCTACGTCGTCGTCGGACGATAACGAATATGCAGTAAGATTGGAGACATCAGGTACACAAGATAATATGTTGATCATTTTTTTTTTCTTTTTTGGCTAAAATTAAATTTGTCCCTTTTGCGAACATGTAATAAATTACATATATCGTAAGCTCACATACATATGTATATACTGACTGAGTACCGGGTATAAAGTAGAGCCGCGGCCGTAGACGCGGCTCACGTTCCCCCTCGCTTATTTTCAATTTCCTATTAAATTAAAAAAAACCGCATTAAAATCGGAGTTGTTGCCATTTAAAGGGGTAATATATTTTATATAATTTGACGGTTTTTTTGTATAGTTTCATGTCAAACGATCAGAAATTGGATGCTGATCGCTAATTGGTATTGCATATCATGTGGACTGGCATTTCTACACGATTTCTACATTGGTGCATTGCGCAAGAAGGTGCGTCCATACTGCGTCTTTAAAAATATTAAAAATATCACCTATCGCTTCTAAAAAATACTTTCAAGCCGATACTATTACTATCAAAGAAAGCTGCAAAGTGTGTGTTACCTAGAGAGGGTGCATGTGTAAACGTACTCGGCTGGTTTTTTTTTTTAAGCCTAGTACTCAGATCCGAAAAACGTTTGCTAGGCGAAAAGTCCAATTATAAAGAATAGTACTCAGTTCCGAAAAAGTTCTTCTGGCAGAATGTCAAATATAAAAATACTAGCGACCGAGTTTGACCAGGTGTGCATGGCCTACGGTTCCACTGTGTACAAATATAATCAGTTACAAATTCAAATTTTGTATCAAAGCAAGAAGAAATGTATTATTTGTGGGCGCTGTAGGACGACAATACACGCAACAAGCGCCGCAATATTGGATAAATCCGTTTTTGCGGAACAGAAATGCAAAAAACTATTTTCAATTCCCTATTAATCCCCTAAATTTCATCCCTCAACGTATCACCTGGAGTATATAGTATGTATGTAATACATACATATGAACATATTTTTACATTTTATAATTATTTTAAATTGGATTCCCTCTTCATCTCTGCAGCCACACACTCCCATGCGCCTCTTATTGCATATGAATCATAATGCTTCTAGTCAGCCAAATTCCATATCACCTGCCTCTGCTCGATTTTCTTTAATAACATTATAATCTCCTCGTCGCTAAGCTCCCCCAATCTTTTCATATTTTGCTTTTTGCAATCCATAGCTTTTTCCTTGTTTTCCTTGTATTTCGATTTATTTCGATTGTAATCACACACATATGTATGCACGCACACCACTTCATTTATTTGACCGGCCAAATAAATTGGTCGTTCCTGTCAGAATACCACAAATAGCCATTCTGCTCGATAGCCATTTCTTCGGAACAGAGCATGGTAAAATTATATATAAGGTGACGTATCCACCACACGTGCTCTCTTACGGGGACGTTATTTTGTGACAGTCGTTTGTCAAAGTCGTCGAAAGAGGTTGTGTAGCGCACGATTTTTTCGTTTTCTTCTTCTTCATTGTTTACGAATGGACTCGTACACTGAAAACAATGAAGAAAATATGATATTATATGTACCTATATATATATATATGTATTTGAATTTCGCCCTATTATACTTGTTATTTAATTTCTCAAACAAAATTCTTTAATTATGAATTAAAGTATTATAATTTGCTTTGAACTCTTTCTTTTAATTTATTAGCAGAAAAGTTTTCTGCCAGCTGAAACAATAACAAACGAAGAGTGCAGAGCGAAAAACGCTTGCCATCTCTTTCTAGCGCTTGCCTCTATGAGAGCAGAGAGAGCGAGTTGAAAAAATAACGTCCTCACCACAGCCGAATACGCCACCTTTATAATAATTTCACCATGGAACAGAGTACTAGCACCATGGTGAAATTATTATGAAGGTGGCGTATTCTCCACATGTGCCCTCTTTCGGGGACGTTTTTTTTTGTCAGTCGCTTGTCAAACTTCGTCGAAAGAGGTAGTGTAGCGCACGATTTTTTTAATTGTCATAGACAATGACCATATCTATCAGAGTGTTGAATCTGGATCAGGTCGGATCATTATTATAGCCAGAAGGAACAAATTAAATTTCAGTGAAAAATTATATATAAATAAATAAAAAAAATTAAAAATTTGTTCCATGAATGCAATGCAATTATTTTAATATTATTTAATAAGAATTAATTTAATAGACCGCCTGCAGCACGTGTCGGTTGACAACTTTCGGTACTTGAAAGCTGTCCATTGTGTATACTTAACACAAATATATATAATGCTAATCGTACGACTATACAAGTCGACAGTATACAATCTTACTAGTATACAAATACAAATTTAAGCTGAGACACCGAGCGTTTGCAGCCAGCAGGAGACGGCGGGATTCTTGCAGTCGTCGAGACAGATGGGGCACTTGAACTTTCTCTGCGGCTGGTTCTCGGAGAGGCGCTGCTTGGCCTTCAGGGCCTCTATGACCAGCTGCTGGTTCCGAGAGGCCGGACGCGTGGAGCGAGAAGTGGATGGCGCCTCCCTGGAGGATGCCGCTGCTGATTCAGTAGCTGGATACTGCTCAACGGCAGCGTCCACAGTGACAGTAGTATCGCTGGAATGATTCGAGCGACCACTAGGTCGGCGCAGCAGATGGAGTTGGTCTTCTCGGGCTTGCCGCCCAAATCGAGGACAGCACCTCGCATTTCTGCAAAGTTCACCACGGCCGGCACTCCGCTGAAGTCCTGAACAGATAGAACGGAATGAGATTGGTAAGCGCATTTGAAACCACTCTACCTGGAGTATGACACGCGCTGGCTTGAAGGACGCCTCCACATCGCTGCCTCCCTGCCACAGAGCAGGCGTCCTGTCCAAAACTCACAGATTTCACAGTCGAATTTCGTCGTTGAAGGTGTACACATCAAAAGAAATAAAAAAAAACACCCTTAAAAGTTATTTTGGAAATTTCGTTTGTCATCGGTCAAAAGAGAAACAACAGATTTTAATATTTTTATTTTGGTCAAAATGAAATCCAACAAAATGGGAAAAATTCTGTTTGAAGACCTGCAATTTGTAAATCGAACAACAAGCCTTCTGAGTTCGTTGGTTGAGCCGATCTCGATCTACGATTTTGAATATAGGCCTCATTTACGGGTCGCACAGCAGCCGGCATCACTGACGGGAAAAAGCAGCAGCCGGCATCACTGACGCAGAGAGCGCTAGCAACCACGGCGAGTAAGAGCAACAGCCGAAGGTCCACAGAGGAGAGCAGAAACAAACGTGCGACCGAGGACCCGAAGGTCCACAGCAGCAGAAACAGCAGAGAGATAAGCAGAGGCCCAAATAAAGAGCGAAGACGTTACTTAAAAAGGAATTTTTTTAATATTTCGTCACCAGCTTCCATAATTGTGATTCCGAAGGATTCCTTCATAAGGAAGCAAAGAGGAAAAAAGCATCTTTAACCAGCCACCGGAGAAATTTTCCCATAGAGAACTGAAAAAGGGTGCGTCTTTCCGAAGAGAATATTGACTTGCATTCGCTCTTCGAAGACCTAGTCAAGGATATAACAATCCGAGCTAAAGATGTCCCTGGGCCTTATATCACCCATCCTGGAGTTGCGAAGGACACCACATGTGGGGAGTATACAACCGAAACATATGCTGGTGTAATGCCAGGAAAGCGTGAGTTAGCTTTGGTGATCAATGAAATCAACTCAAAATACTGATGTGGACATTTACTTCCCATTAATTCACTGGTCCAGATACACGATGAACCAACCACTTTAATATGAATTCTGGTTTTGTTTCGGAAGTAACTGAGAATATATTTGACCAAATAAATATTTTAAATTGATCTCTAAATACAGCTATCAAAGACAAATGAAACAATAAAATAGATAAGCTAGAAAATAAATTGGATAAGCTATATAATATAATGGACCAAATATTAAAGAAAATGGATGGCAACGAAGCTGAAATGGTGGCTATGAAATGGAAAAACTCAACTCCGCCGCAATTGTTGCCAATATATGACGATGCAATGGTCTTCACTGGGCGAAAATGGCTCCTCATCAACGTAAGAAGGATTCTGATACAGTTGCGGTTACGATAGCAATGCTATGCCGTCTCCCAATCGACCAGCGGCTGGCCATACTAACTCATAACGAATGCAATTTCGAATATTGGCCAATCGTTTTCGACAGCCCCGGATGTCGAAGAACTGGAATTAATAAAAAGAAATTAGGTTGTAATAAGAAAATATAAAAAAGATAATAATAATAATAATAATAATAAAGGTATTTAAATAATTTATTTTTGTATTTTACTGGCCCGTCATTGACATAACGTCAATGTTAACGTAAGCAGTTCAGCGTATGGCGGGTCATCGCTTACGTCATCGGAGGTGCAGACGCTGACATCGATGTGCGAGCAGATGAGTCATCGACGGCCCGTACTGCAGGGATATTAGTATATACATCGCCCAAACCATTTCATTTTGTGAGCAGCGCGTATTTCTGTATATGCCTAAGTACGCGCTGTCTCGCTCGCACGAAGCTGAGAAGAGCACATGGATCTAAAAATAGAATGAGCACATAATATTTTCTTGCCCCCGATTCTCCCAAAAAAAAGAGCGAGGCTGTGAGTGGCGAGCTCAGGAGTCAGCGCGAACACCCTCATCAAGCGGATGCTAGGTGACGACCGAACTTGGACGGCGGTCACCGATACAGCGGCACTTGAAGTCCAACCGTGCTTCGTATTTCAATGTCTTTCCATGCAAAATAAATTACATTTGCAGGCAAATAAGAGCATCAAAATATATTCATATAATAACATACACAAAAAAAGGGGATGAAAAAAAAATTGTCTTTCCACTTTTCATTGAACATTTTTTCTCGTAGTGTTTCATTAGACAGTTGCGCAGGTCTTTCCTTGTCGACGGCTGTACAGCAACTGAAGGAATTAGCGTTCACGCTCTGCCTAAAAAGCAAGAGCCGAAGTCGCATTGACGGGGCCACACCATGATGAAATAAGTATAAGGTGGTCATTCGTGCACCAAAATTTTAATATAACTAAAAATGTAAAAGAAAAACTAATAATGGCTGCGGAAAATGTAGATATTAGTGTAAAAACTTTTTATTTGAAAATCAGAATTTACTTTAGAATTAAGAATTTGAACAACAAAATTTCTATTCAAAATCAAAAACAAAGACTAATTGCCAATTCTAAATTGCTTAAAATAAAACTCTATAAAAACTTCACCTCCTTGCGTTATAATAGGCTATTTCAAGCCCCACGGACCTGTTAAGGGTTAATCAACATACTCTTTTATACTCTATATACTCTACTACACTCACTATACTTTGAGCAGTTCACTCGCACTTATTGCTAGCATTAGCTAAGGAGCAGTTTTTGCCGACGAGACCACCTTATATAGTTCCATCATGGGCCACACGAAGACTTGGTGATTTTTTATACTGTCCGTGAGCGTGAGCGCAAGCGCAGCAGCAGCAGCAGCAGCAGCGACTTTCTCATACCAGTGGTGGGCACGCACACACTCACATGATTTTAGTGCGTGTGTGTGCGCAGGCAACAGGCACGAAGCATTTTCTCTGCCGCGGCGCAGCCAAACAGAATAATGAAGCCGTATGCAGTGCTGCCAACTTAGCTTTTTCCCGTCAAATCTTGTTGTTTTTGAGAAGCAATCGCGGGAAGCGGGAATTCTGGCTTTTTCGGAAATGCATTTGCTTTTTTCTGCTTTTTTAACGTTGCCTTAAACACGCAAAACATCGAGCATGGAATACGTATATGTCCTGAAAGCCTGTCCTTTCGAAAGCTTCGGACGTAGTCCTCTTTGTTGTCCTTGGCTTGGATAGGTCGAGAACTTCAAAGGCATGGTTCCCACCAAATAAGTCTTCAATATAAATCAATAAAATTGTTAGGTTGTTGGCCAGACGTCTAACACTAGACCAGAGGGAGAGGAAGCCGGTTAAACGACAAGGTTGGCAGTCGATGTCTCCAAGCATCGATGTTTTCCCACCTCTAATGCACTGACGCTAACGATAAAAACGAGCCAGCTTCGGCTGCCGACGAGACCACCATATACATATGTAGTTATTTCATCAGGGGCGAGATCTTCTAGTTCGTAGCGAGGGTCAACTGTGTTTTATCCGCCAATGTATGTTTTTCCCCGAACAAACATGAAGCAAATATACATGACTCAAGCATACTTTTTGTTAATAGTTCTTTGTTTCTTTTCTGTAATTACTTTCTGTGAAATGTTTTTTCATTTGTAGCTATGCAAAGGGCGGTGGATGGATGACAGCCGAAGAGTTTTTGAAATTTATGCAAAAAACGGTCGCCAACACTTTTGGTCGACAACCATACATCCCACCTATCAATTGCGGCTCTTGATTTGGCAGTTGAATACGACATAACCACGCTATTTTTTCCACCGTCCTGTATACATAAAATGCAGCCGCTGGACGTTGCGGTCTTCTCTTCTTTCAAAAGCACAATGCTAGCAGAAAAGCAACGTTGGCGTGATATAGGGCCTGCATCACGTTCCTCTCATCGCCGAACAAGCATTAGATATTGCTGCGACGCATAAAAATATCAAGTCGAGCTTCAAAACAACCGGCATTTTCCCCTTTAATCCAAATTTTTTATCCGAAAGTGATTACGTAGCTACCAAACTAAGTTGCGAAAATCAATTTGGCGTTTAAGACGATAATGCGGAAGACCAGCGCCGTATCGTTTTTTTAACAAATCGAAATATGGTGAGTTTAACTGCTACGCATGAAGAAGTCATCACCCCACAGTCTTCTGCTACTGGGTGTACATCGGGCTTGGCCAGTGCATCGACATTGTTCAGCATGTCAGCATGTACATACATAATCTGTACATGAGGTATTGGAATCAGTGGGCCGTTGAAGTTGGGCACACCAGCTAAAAAATCAAACCAAACTGTGGTCGAAAACCAGTGAAGTCCAATTTTGACATCGCCTGAAAATGTGTCCGTGAAAAGTGCTGAACACATTGCCAAGCTTAAGAAATTGGACAACCAAATGAAAAAAGTCGACTCCCTATGCAAAGTGAATAATATTTCCGAGACCGTGTCCCTCCGCAAGAAGGCAATCGATGATGAAATTAAAAATATGATCATAGTGCATTCCATGAAAAGGATTATTACATGTATAGGAAGGATTATCCATGGTATATTTTTATTGAGAAATAACAGAAAATATGCAAACCTATGCCACTGCCACGTTCCTCTGATCAATCCCGTCGCACGGCAAGTGAGTTGATTCGACACATTTGATTCCCTTAAGCCCCATGATAGAAATCTCTGATTAAGCAGCATCGAGCTAGGAATGGAAAAGAACGCACAGACTAGAGAGATAAGCATGGGACAGCAGATGGATTTGCGGAAGATCTACCAGCAACAATTGATCACATTCCGTGGCGTAAGTTTTAGTTAGCAATCTTCCATTTAACCGCACCCCCATTTTTATGCAGACGGAACCGCAACACGAGGACTTCGAGAACTGGCAGTGCATATCGACGACGACGCATCAACATGAAGAAGATGAAGCAATGTCTGCCTGTCCGTCCGTTTTGTTTGACGCTTAGCTCTCCGAGACTATAGGAGCTATAGGAGCTATAGCAACCAAATGTTATGTGCAGATTCCTGTGATATCACACTGAATCAAGTTTGTTTAAGAATTTTGCTACGCTCCCCTACCGGCCCCACAATATGCGGAAATCTTTGACATCCACTTTTTTGAAGATACAGAGTGCCGTATCTGGATCAGTTCATTGTGATACCGTCCCTGCGCCGACCTAGCAGAGGGGAGCGAGATCTTACGGCTGTTGTTGGTTCCGGAAGTGTGAGAGAGAGACAGTTGTAGCGGAATAATGGAAAGTAGCGCAAATGTAGAAACAAATTGGTCATTATGTAGAGAGATAATTAACTTTAGAACATAACTCGCGGTCGTGGTTCATTTCTTAATGGTTCTCTCTATGTTTTTCGCGTCTCCCATGACAAGTGCGAGCAAAATTGGAAAAGTTCCGGTTTTCCGCACTAAACAAAAAGTCAATCCGTCTAGCTAGTGTTACCTCCAAACTGTCCAAGATAAGGTGGGCCGAATCGCCGTGCTCTAATGCAAGCGAAGCTTAACCAAAGCGCGACAGATCGAGAGAGCGACAGTGAAAGCGAAAGAAAGACGCGAGATGAAGAGAGCGGCTACATAGTCTGCAGCATGGTGAAATTACTAACAAGGTGACGTATTCGGCTGTGGTGGGGACCATGGTGAAATTATATATAGGTGGCGTATTCACCACATGTGCTCTCTTTTGGGAACGTTATTTTTATTTTTGTCAAACGTCGTCGAAAGAGGTAGTGTAGCGCACGAATTTTTTAATTGTCATAGACAATGACCATATCTATCAGAGTGTTGAATCTGGATCAGGTCGGATCATTATTATAGCCAGAAAGAACAAATTAAATTTCAGTGAAAAATTATATTTAAATAAATAAATAAAATTAAAAATTTGTTCCATGAATGCGATGCAATTATTTTAATATTATTAAATAAGAATTAATTTAATAGACCGCCTGCAGCACGTGTCGGTTGACAACTTTCGGTACTTGAAAGCTGTCCATGTGTATACTTAACACAAATATATATAATGCTAATCGTACGACTATACAAGTCGACAGTATACAATCTTACTAGTATACAAATACAAATTTAAGCTGAGACACCGAGCGTTTGCAGCCAGCAGGAGACGGCGGGATTCTTGCAGTCGTCGAGACAGATGGGGCACTTGAACTTTCTCTGCGACTGGTTCTCGGAGAGGCGCTGCTTGGCCTTCAGGGCCTCTATGACCAGCTGCTGGTTCCGAGAGGCCGGGCGCGTGGAGCGAGAAGTGGATGGCGCCTCCCTGGAGGATGCCGCTGCTGATTCAGTAGCTGGATACTGCTCAACGGCAGCATCCACAGTGACAGTAGTATCGCTGGAATGATTCGAGCGACCACTAGGTCGGCGCAGCAGATGGAGTTGGTCTTCTCGGGCTTGCCGCCCAAATCGAGGACAGCATCTCGCATTTCTGCAAAGTTCACCACGGCCGGCACTCCGCTGAAGTCCTGAACAGATAGAACGGAATGAGATTGGTAAGCGCATTTGAAACCACTCTACCTAGAGTATGACACGCGCTGGCTTGAAGGACGCCTCCACATCGCTGCCTCCCTGCCACAGAGCAGGCGTCCTGTCCAAAACTCACAGATTTCACAGTCGAATTTCGTAGTTCAAGGTGTACACATCAAAAGAAATAAAAAAAAACACCCTTAAAAGTTATTTTGGAAATTTCGTTTGTCATCGGTCAAAAGAGAAACAACAGATTTTAATATTTTTATTTTGGTCAAAATGAAATCCAACAAAATGGGAAAAATTCTGTTTGAAGACCTGCAATTTGTAAATCGAACAACAAGCCTTCTGAGTTCGTTGGTTGAGCCGATCTCGATCTACGATTTTGAATATAGGCCTCATTTACGGGTCGCACAGCAGCCGGCATCACTGACGGGAAAAAGCAGCAGCCGGCATCACTGACGCAGAGAGCGCTAGCAACCACGGCGAGTAAGAGCAACAGCCGAAGGTCCACAGAGGAGAGCAGCAACAAACGTGCGACCGAGGACCCGAAGGTCCACAGCAGCAGAAACAGCAGAGAGATAAGCAGAGGCCCAAATAAAGAGCGAAGACGTTACTTAAAAAGGAATTTTTTTAATATTTCGCCACCAGCTTCCATAATTGTGATTCCGAAGGATTCCTTCATAAGGAAGCAAAGAGGAAAAAAGCATCTTTAACCAGCCACCGGAGAAATTTTCCCATAGAGAACTGAAAAAGGGTGCGTCTTTCCGAAGAGAATATTGACTTGCATTCGCTCTTCGAAGACCTAGTCAAGGATATAACAATCCGAGCTAAAGATGTCCCTGGGCCTTATATCACCCATCCTGGAGTTGCGAAGGACACCACATGTGGGGAGTATACAACCGAAACATATGCTGGTGTAATGCCAGGAAAGCGTGAGTTAGCTTTGGTGATCAATGAAATCAACTCAAAATACTGATGTGGACATTTACTTCCCATTAATTCACTGGTCCAGATACACGATGAACCAACCTCTTTAATATGAATTCTGGTTTTGTTTCGGAAGTAACTGAGAATATATTTGACCAAATAAATATTTTAAATTGATCTCTAAATACAGCTATCAAAGACAAATGAAACAATAAAATAGATAAGCTAGAAAATAAATTGGATAAGCTATATAATATAATGGACCAAATATTAAAGAAAATGGATGGCAACGAAGCTGAAATGGTGGCTATGAAATGGAAAAACTCAACTCCGCCGCAATTGTTGCCAATATATGACGATGCAATGGTCTTCACTGGGCGAAAATGGCTCCTCATCAACGTAAGAAGGATTCTGATACAGTTGCGGTTACGATAGCAATGCTATGCCGTCTCCCAATCGACCAGCGGCTGGCCATACTAACTCATAACGAATGCAATTTCGAATATTGGCCAATCGTTTTCGACAGCCCCGGATGTCGAAGAACTGGACTTACTGGAAATGATTTTGAACAAGGAGGAGAATTAATAAAAAAAATTAGGTTGTAATAAGAAAATATAAAAAAAGATAATAATAATAATAATAAAGGTATTTAAATAATTTATTTTTGTATTTTACTGGCCCGTCATTGACATAACGTCAATGTTAACGTAAGCAGTTCAGCGTATGGCGGGTCATCGCTTACGTCATCGGAGGTGCTGACGCTGACATCGATGTGCGAGCAGATGAGTCATCGACGGCCCGTACTGCAGGGATATTAGTATATACATCGCCCAAACCATTTCATTTTGTGAGCAGCGCGGATTTCTGTATATGCCTAAGTACGCGCTGTCTCGCTCGCACGAAGCTGAGAAGAGCACATGGATCTAAAAATAGAATGAGCACATAATATTTTCTTGCCCCCGATTCTCCCAAAAAAAAGAGCGAGGCTGTGAGTGGCGAGCTCAGGAGTCAGCGCGAACACCCTCATCAAGCGGATGCTAGGTGACGACCGAACTTGGACGGCGGTCACCGATACAGCGGCACTTGAAGTCCAACCGTGCTTCGTATTTCAATGTCTTTCCATGCAAAATAAATTACATTTGCAGGCAAATAAGAGCATCAAAATATATTCATATAATAACATACACAAAAAAAGGGGATGAAAAAAAAATTGTCTTTCCACTTTTCATTGAACATTTTTTCTCGTAGTGTTTCATTAGACAGTTGCGCAGGTCTTTCCTTGTCGACGGCTGTACAGCAACTGAAGGAATTAGCGTTCACGCTCTGCCTAAAAAGCAAGAGCCGAAGTCGCATTGACGGGGCCACACCATGATGAAATAAGTATAGGGTGGTGTAAGGAAGTTCCTGTCTCAGGCCGGGGTACAGCCTCTCAGTCTGTCCAGGGCCCGATCTTCCATATAGCAAATTTGTATTTTCAGACCAAAGAGAGGGATCGGGGCGTGTGTCAGGTGCGGGGTTCGCTCTGACTGAGGGGGGGGAAACCCGAGTGCGAAGGGATCGCGCGGGTGAGGGTCACCCGGCGACACACGTGGCTCGCCTAGTACAGATTACCCTAGGTTAGGTTTGCAGGGGTGTGGAAGGGGTGTATCCTCCACGGTGACCGGTCGTAACACGGGCGGCCTGGCTGTGGCCGCCGGCGGGGAAAACACGTGTTGTGGGGCCGTAGTCCCGGGGGGGGGGGGGTTAGGGTGTGCTCAGCACCTCGTGGCGCGTGCGGAGGCGGGGCGTATGACCCGGGGGGGGGGCTCGGTGTACGTGGAGTGGAGCACGTGGTGTCGACTGTACCGTCAACGGGGAAGACTAGGTTAAGGAGGGTGACCAAGGGGGAAGGAGGGGCGTCAGGTTCGCAAATTCGTGGCGTCCGCGTACAAACTTGCTCGCTGGCGTCCCCAAGGATAGGGAAGGGGGTGTTCTACAGGAGGAGTTTTCTACCAAAGGGGGGGGGTGGGGGGAGAGCTCAGTTCGTGGAAGCCGTGGCATCCGCGTACAACTCCACTGGCTGAGGTCCCCGGCATGCAAATGGAATATTTTTAATGGTACAATAACGAAGGGGAAGGGGTGAAAACCATCGGGCGGCGAATATTGGCGGTGGTTATGTGCAATGGTCATAGATATGTGAATAATTGACGTTTGTTTTAATTCAGTGATTTATTGTCTGCCTGCTTATCTATCTATACATATATGTGTGAAAATCGAATCCCTACGTCGCACCTATCTCCCTCTCACTCGCTTACGCCAGGCCAGCTTACCCCTCTTGCTCCGTAGAACTCTGGTCCATCATCTTTTTCTCGGCGGCTGCGGCTCCTCGCTGGTCCAGAAAAATGGCGGACCTCGTGCTGTCCGCTTTGGGTTTTCGGTGTTTTAATTTTTCCCGCACTCACGACTGCCCTTGGTAGAGGCTCGATTTTCACTCCCGATCTCCATCATTTTTGGCAGCCGGCTCAGCCGGCCGTTCGAGCCTCTGCTCCCAGCTTCTGCCGCGACCCGGCGCTTTTGTCGCGTGCCTTTTCTCTCGCTCTCCTTGGGTCGTGCGTGGGTGCTTTCGGCGCAGCTTTCGCTCTCCTCGGGGTCGTGCGTGGGCGCTATTGGCGCAGCTTTTACTCTCCATAATTTTGGCAGCTGGCTCAGCCGGCCGTTCGAGCCTCTGCTCCCAGCTTCTGCCGCGACCCGGCGCTTTTGTCGCGTGCCTTTTGCTCGCTCTCTTTGGGTCGTGCGTGGCTTGCTTCGGCATGTGAGGGTGGGTTTTGCATTTGTCTTCGCTCCGTGTCTCTGCTGCTGGTCTCTGCCGTTGATCTCTGCTCTGGTGTCTGCTGCTTCGTGTCTCTGCTCCGGCCTCTGCTGTGATCTCTGCTCTGATCTCTGCTCCAGTGTCTGCTGCCGGTCTCTGCCGTTATCTCTGCTCTGCTCTCTGCTCTGATCTCTGCTCCGGTGTCTGCTGCCGGTCTCTGCCGTTATCTCTGCTCTGCTCTCTGCTCTCTGCTCCGGTGTCTGCTGCTGGTCTCTGCCATGGTGAAATTATATATAAGGTGACGTATCCACCACACGTGCTCTCTTTCGGGGACGTTATTTTGTGTCAGTCGTTTGTCAGTGCAGAACGAAAAACGCTTGCCATCTCTTTCTAGCGCTTGCCGAGTTGAAAAAATAACGTCCCCACCACAGCCGAATACGCCACCTTTATAATAATTTCACCATGCGCCACCTTTATACAAATTTCACCATGGTGGGGACGTTATATTTTTCAACTCGCTCTCTCTGCTCTCAGAGAGGCAAGCGCTAGAAAGAGATGGCAAGCATTTTTCGTTCTGCACTCTTCGTTTGTTATTGTTTCAGCTGGCAGAAAACCAAAACTTGTCTGCTAATAAATTAAAAGAAATAGCTCAAAGCAAATTATACAATTTTAATTCATAATTAAAGAATTTTGTTTGATAAATTAAATAACAATTATAATAAGGCGAAATTCAAATACATATATAGGTACATATAAATATAATAATAATATGTATAAAACTTTAAAGCAGGGGTGCCCAGGCCTATGCTCTTGGGCTCGCTTTGTTTTTGTTTTTACTCTTGGCATAGGAACTCACAGAACGTATACATGAACGGCACCAAGAATAAAAAAACCCAACACATGCAAAAATTATGTGTGTGTATGCTATGCGTGGAACCGAAACCGTTTTTGTTTGCTTGTGTGGGTCGTCGTTGCTCGCGAACGATAATTGACCAACAACAATTTCGATGCTTTTGTTGTTGTCTTACTCATTTTGCTTCTGCCTTATCTTCGAGCTTGCACTGAAAAAAACATTTTTTGTGTTCAACCTGCCGGCAAAATGTTTAATAGCGCATGTTTGAGTACATTGTGCATTATATATCCTACAAAATTGATTTTGAATACAAAATTTAATCATTTAGTAAACCTTATTTTTCACATTAGTGAAAATGTATGCAAATTTTATTCTTCCAGTGCACAACTTAAAATACAAAAAATCGTTCGCCTCTTGGTATTAGTGTTTTTCTTTGTAAGTGTTGGTGATTTCTCTTCCGTATGCTGGCTTTGGGCACCCCTGCTTTAAAGTAATATTTTAAGCATTTTTTTTTACCAATCAGGCTTGCTTTTGTTTTTGTATTTTTAATTTTTTATTTATATTTTTTATCCGAAATTTTATGCGCATTTAAAAAAAAAATTCTTTAGTCTTTTTGTTCAATTCAATGTCATTTGAAGTTTAGAGCATTTCGGCCAGCAAAAATCGTCTCTGACAAATATGGTTGCCATTGAATTTCTTGGATATTCCTTCAAGATCTCTTATTTTTTCAACAAATTCTTCAGCCCACCCGCTGACACCATATCAACATAAGTGAATGTTGCATTTGCTTTGTCAATGCAGTCTAATGACAATCGTCTAATGACTATTTTTCCAAAGTGGATAAGCATGGAAGTGGATACCCCTTTTTTAACATATAGCAATACGCCTGGGGACCAGCAGCATGAAGACAAATCGCATTCGAAATGTCATCGTGATTCCATTGAACTCTTTTGCCTCCGCTTTCCAGTTTCCTGATCTGCGATTTTGTGAAAAAGGTATTAAGGGAATCCTTAAGCGTCTGCATTTTTCCGAGTTCTGCAAGGAGATTAGAATTTTCCCTTTGCAAGTCAGCCACCTTCTTTTGTAAACGCAAATTTTCTAACGCAAGCGCAGAATCAACAACTTCTTGCCTGCAAATGAATCATATTAATAACCATAAAATAATAACTGCAATGTGAACATACTCGGTTTGCGAGTTAAAATCAAAAACATTGCCACCACAAGCTGATGACATATGTTCTGTGAACACTTGCTTTGCTTCTAGCTTCTGTGGTACAGCAGTTGGCAGCAGTCGTCTCCGTTTTGTTGAATTTTCGGACGGATGGTAAACAAAATCTGAGTCATTAAAATGTTTTCTACAAATTGTACTGCTACTCGTAAATTCAACGCCGGTGCTCCTTGACCACAGCGCCCTTCTGGTTTCGTCTCGTGGTACTTTAAAATTCCCTTCCAATGTTTTCGAACGGCATAGCATGCAATATTTTGTGGACATGTTTACGTCTAATAAGGAATGAAAGACATATGTATATAACACACACATAACACACACTTACACACATATCGGCATATATTTAATAAACGTGTGGTTTTGTGTCATATGTACACAATAACACACATAGTTTATTAAATAAATGCCGATTTCAAATAATAGCATATTTTCTTCATTGTTTTCTGTGCACGAGTCCATTCGTAAGCAATAAAGAAGAAGACAACGAAAAAATCGTGTGCTACACTACCTCTTTCTGACAAGCGACTAACACAAAATAACGTCCCCGAAAGAGAGCACGTGTGGTGGATACGTCACCTAATATATAATTTCACCATGGTCGTGAGCATACATATGTATATGCATATATATTCACAATATGGTACAGTGCATGGTGAAATTATATATAAGGTGACGTATCCACCACACGTGCTCTCTTTCGGGGACGTTATTTTGTCTCAGTCGTTTGTCAGTGCAGAGCGAAAAACGCTTGCCATCTCTTTCTAGCGCTTGCCGAGTTGAAAAAATAACGTCCTCACCACTGCCGAATACGTCACCTTATATATAATTTCACCATGGTACAGTGAGCAGCAAGGTATACTTATAAAGATAGCCGAACTTGTTCTCTCACTGCAGCATATTTAAGTGTCAAAATGACAGAAGAGAGAGAGAGAGAGAGAAAGAGTGAGGCGAAAATCACGAAAAAATCGGCGGCGGAGATGCGTTGCTCACAACTGCTACAGGCTTACCTGTACTTACCTTACTCGCCCCACGAATACCTTACAGACATTTAATCTAATGTGATAAAAACAAAATGTGATATTAAACAAAATTAGCATATAAAGGATATATAAAATATTACTTCTTTTGTATTACGACAAAGCGTCTTCAAATAGTGCCATAGTCCCTAATGAATTCTAAAGTAATGGGTGTTTTCTTTGAGAGCGGCGTCGTCAAAAACCAATAAAAACAGGCAGACCTAACATGTGTGCACACGTACAGTTAAATCTCAGCCTCACGTATAGGACGAGAGAGCGGTTCGCTCTCTGGCTCTCTGACTATCTGTCTCTCTCTTCGTGTTGTAATTGATATCCAACACAGACAAAATCGACCTCAAAGATTTTGTATGGAGATGTGCATCTTACTATTTATATTGTCTTTGCTTCATACCTTGTACCCACCAGGCATGGCTACGTTCCCGTATGAAAATGTTCTTAACTTCTTTGCATAATCTAAAATTATGTTCTGTCTGTCATGCTCCGCAAAAATCACTGCAGCAATAAGATCACGCTCGCAGTTGGTGTACTCTTTTGTCCTTTTCTTGGTGCCCTGTAATAGCTTTTTCAAGTCCTCACATCCATCAAGAGTTAAATATCGTTGGCTCCCTAGGTGGGGCCTCGACGGGCCAGTTGAGGTTCCGAAGTGGGGACACTGCTGGGGGTGCTTCTTCTTCTTGTGCTACGATCAGATCGGTCCCAAAATCGTACAAAAAATACAACGGCGCAGCAACGACGTACTTTTCGGTCCAGTAATCGCATAACAACAACTACACAGTCTCGCACAATGATTATAGTATAGTATAGATTAAAAAACTGTTGGCGTTTTCGGGAACTGGCAGTGCGCCCTCTGGCGGAGAAAGAGGCACGCCTAACGATTCAATTGTCCAATTTATTCTGGTGCATACTTTCAGGATAGCCGATCGAGTGCCAGTGTGACCGCACAAGCCAGCACAAATTTAATGTGCCGTGTGTCGGGGCTCATGGTGACGTATCCACTACACGTGCTCTCTTTCGGGGACGTTATTTTGTGTCAGTCAAACATATCGAGGTCCTTAAAATTGTGCAATTCTTGTTAAAAATTGATTAGTTTATCAGATAAAATGATGTGGTCAGTGGGTGGAGTCTTGGTTAGCTAGTAATTTTAGGCGGAATATCCAAATTGACGAATATGTTATGTTTTCGATGTTTTTGCTATGTATTTCTATGTTATGTTCGCAACATCATTGCAACATTTGAAGCATCATCACTTACGTCGTGCTCGACTCTCACTTACGTATTTTACCGTTGGCAGCATTAATTTGTATGGGCCAGCAACATGTTCCGCGAAATGAGCGACAATGTCCCGCAACATGGTGCAACATGGACACGGAATGAGCAACATTCTGCATACCCCTTGGAAAAAGTTATGATAGAATTAAGGAAATGTTTGTCATCGCTCCCATGAATGAAGAAAATATCTCAACGAAATATTGTAGTTAATGATCCTCTTACAGAGAGCTAACCATAAAAGTACTATATCGAGATCGGGATCGCGATATATATACAGGAAAAAAATCAATTGAATGAACAGATAAAACCAATGTTGATCTGTGAAAAGACATTATTAATTACGTTTTAAAGCAGCTTTAAAAACACAATTTCAATATCAATTAAAGAAAAAAGGGTATCCAAATGTCCATACCACCGGTTGACAGGCAACAAGTGTTCAAATGACGTGACATTCGACTCTCACTTACGTGCTGCGGTTGTTTAAGAAGTACCTTGTGCATATGACTACTGTGGTTTTAATGACACTCGGGATGCGCACAGGACATTCGTTCATACAACCGTATGCCTGTTTTTCAAAAACATCGTACGAATATAGATGATAACGATGTTTCTCCAGGACAGGTCGCAAAGTGTGAATGCGCGTTTTATTATCTTATAGCCTAACCATACAGTATGGTTAGTGCTAGTACTCAGACAAGCAAAATTTTCTTGCCCATGAAAGTTGCCTATATTTTGCTGTGTGACCAGTGTGACCAGAAGTGCATGCTCTGCGGTTACACTGTTTTGTGTTTGCTTACAAATAAAATCAGTTGGAAATTCAAATTTAGTCAGAAAGCAAGCAGGAATGTACTATTTATGGGCTCTGTGGCGCTGGAGAACGACAAAGAACATAAAAAGCTCCGCAATACTGGATAAATCAGTATCAATTAAATTATAAATAAATAAAATGTGTATCGTTTATAAAATTGATAAGAAACCATATCCACTTAATCGGCTTCAATGAGATTCAATTTGTTTTCATTATTGCAATTTTCTAGCCGGTGCAATTTTCTAGTGTCGATGACGACAGAATATATAATAATTCTATCTTTCAGTCGAGCCCAGCAAATACCACCTTTTCTTTTTTAGTATATATCGTGCCTTTCCAATATTAATCGGTCATTTATTTGCTTGTCTGAGTACTCGTTTGCTAAATTCATGCGCAAGAATATTCTTCCGCAAGAATTACAGGCATGCATTTTTATCGTTTCCATACGAATATCATCCCTGATTCTTGCGCAAGAATATTTTGCTCGTCTGAGTATTAGGCTTATCTGTTTAACCTTCATTTCTTGTTAATTTATTTAAAATTAAACGTCGTCGAAAGACGAATTTCGCCCTATTATACTTGTTATTTAATTTCTCAAAACAAAATTCTTTAATTATTATATTATTATATTATATTATAATATGCTTTGAACTATTTCTTTTAATTTATTAGCAGACAAATTTTTTGCCAGCGAAAAAAACAATAACAAACGAAGAGTGCAGAGCGAAAAACGCTTGCCATCTCTTTCTAGCGCTTGCCACTCTGAGAGCAGAGAGAGCGAGTTGAAAAAATAACGTCCTCACCACAGCCGAATACGCCACCTTTATAATAATTTCACCATGTCGGGGCTTATGTTTTGCTTGAGATCCGGTTATTTCCACTTCGGATTCAAAAATGATCGGACGTCGGCCTGCTGTCGGTTTCTAGCGGTTACTTTGACTTTGCGTTCGCTGGCGCTGTGGCAACATTATTTTTGTCGTCATATCTCACGTCTTGAGGGTGCGCGCGCGTGTTTGTGTTTTCGTTTTGTGGTTTTGTTTGCGTTTGTGCACTTGAATCACTTGTTGATAGTGACGATATTTTGCCTGTTTGTTTGGGTGTTTTGGATTCGCAGAACGACAAACTATTTGAACTGCCACACCGAACATCGAGGATCGGCCATCCGCCATCCGCCATCGTCAAACAACAATTAACCATTGGGCACCGTTTTATCAGCGATTATTGGGACTGTGCGGCAAACCTGAATCCCCAACAGCGGAAAGTTTGTTTGTGTTTTTTGTTCGAGTGAAAGCGTGTGAAAAGTAGCCCCTCAACATTGGCCAACAGACGAGGCCGAAGCCCCCAATGTCTGGGACCTCTGTCCTCTATCCCCGCCCTTTCGTTGGGTGTGTATTGTGCGTGTGTGAGTGAAGGCGACAGGGCTTAATACACTTAATACCCTGATATCCATATCCTGTGTTGCGGCCAGCCAAAACTTCCGGTCAACTGGCGTGAACAAAATGAAACCGCAACTGTTGCATCTAGTATCAAGTCAAGTCCCATCTTCGTCATCATCTTCGACCTCAGCATCAGCATCAGCTTCAGCTTCAGCATCAGCATCAGCAGCAGCATCATTATCACTTCAGGTGTAAAGAAGTAAGTGAATATCGGATAGGCGGCATTCGGAGGGGGCAGAGATCAATCAGATCAGTAGATCTCTACTAAGCTAAGGCAAACAAACCGATCTTGGAGGAAACAAGATCAATCAATCAATCAGTGATCTCAAAGTAGTCGGGGAAATGTTTTCCATAGAGAAGAGAATAGCAAAAGACTGAAAGGGGAATGGGTAAGTTTTGGTATGGAAAACATACGGACATCAATGGAGCTAATGTAATCATTTAGGATCAGAGATGCCCATAGGAAAAAACTTGCTCATTTCAGTTCTTGTTAAAGTTTCTCAAAATAAGTTCTGATCAAACCTCACCATTTTGGTGAAAACCTTCAGATGCGTAAAATACAAAAAAAGGCAACCAGAGACAGACACAGATTCATGGCTTCCGAAGGTCTCGCCAAACTTTTTTTGGGCACGCTGATTTGGCCAGTTCTTGGCTGGTTTTTGGACGCACTTTTTGTGCAATGTTTGCGGTGTGGCTTCTCTGGCAATATATTTAGTATATTTATGGGGTTTCGGGGTCAGGCACTTTTCAAGCGATACGATCGTACACAAGAGTTATGCATGAAACATTTTGTACGTGATATATGTGACATATCTCAGTACAAGACCACTGGGAACTGATTGATGGCTCTGGTCTTGTTCGGCCATTAGATCTCTGAGGGTTGGCCAAAAAAAAAAACTCTCTTATGCTGCTGATGTGGATCCGTGGACCTCACTCCAGTGCCCCAAGCAACGGCAGCCAAGCAGGGGCAGCCTGCTGTCCCCAATTGCGTAAAATTTGCGTCGAGTTGGTTTTCACCTGCCAGTGGCAGCGCCTTTAGATGCGTAGAGGTCTGCTCAGGTAATCGATGCGTTCGATGAAATTCCCGTTAAATGTTGTCGCCGCCAAAAGATTGTTAATTGCCATTGCGGCGAGCAAAACTTGTAGTCAGAGTGGGTTGGTCAGAGCGGTGGCTGGGGCCTGGGAAAGAGGCCGAGGAACGAGCCGGCCACAGAAGGGAGGCGCTGGTCGGGCGAAGAAGCTGCTGGCAGATCTGCCATCTGGTAATTAATAACCATTAGCCAATTTCGTTGTTTTTCTGCGTCGTCTAGGATCAGAATGGGTGAAAATAAAAAAAGAAATTTTCTTCAGACAAAATTTGCACACATTTGGTTCGACTTTATGATGGGACTTTTTGTTGTTCTTTCTTTTTTAAATTGGAGCAACCAGTGAGACACACACAGACATACATATATAGCCAAAGATACAGATACACACTCGTACAAGCGAATGTCAATTTAGCAATTGTTCAAAGCGAATTGTGTGAGACTCATTCGAGTTTGAGTTTGAGTATGAGTAGAGCCAGACTCTGGCTTCGAGGCGGTTGACCCAATGTCAGAACTTAGAAATAACCCAACAAGAGAATGAGAAAGAGAATTACCGAGAGAAGGAAGTGGGCTGAGCTGGGGAAAATAAATTGTTGATTAAAATAATTGCGAAATTTGTGAAGCCACAAAGAAATACAGAAAAAGTCTGTTAAGTACTGTACATCCTTTTCGCCGTTGAATAGCTTTCTCTTGACTCCTCTACTAAGGTATATATATGGATATACATACAATATATACAATATGCAGGTACATAAGAACTCGTATCTATATTGAGGAAATGCTAAAAGTGGAAGGAAAACAAACATACATTGTATCTTCAAAAGTTCTCTCGATAAACGAACCTGTCTCTTCTCAATTCCCGTATACATTTGTATATGTATATATATATGTATGTGTAGCACTGGCCCTTATTCTGGCCCCTGGCTGCCACTTAAGTGACTGGAAATAACAAACATTTGATTTCTAACCAATTGGATTGGAATTCCATTCCAGTGTCTTCAGTTCCCGCCTTATAAATGGCCTATAAAATATAAACAAAAAACGATATCGAGTGCACCGAGACGTGCTTCCCCTCATGCCGCACGCCCCTTTTCAGTGCTTCCCCTCCTGGCTATCAACTTTCGTTTGGCCCTAAATCAAATTCCAAATTGCAACGAAGGCGGTCAGGGCAGCAGTTTATTCTTTGGGAGAATCTCGAGAACGGCACAGGGGTGGGGCTGGGCCTGGGGTGGGGCACGTGCCTGGACAGCTAAAAATGATACCGCACAGATCCGGTGGTGGGGTGGTGGGGTGGTAGGGTGCTGGTGGGGTGGCCGTGCTGGCCATTTGTAAACAATAAACAGATCTTTGTATGTTGCAGCACATGTGCAGGCATAATGTTGAGTATGCGCTGCTTGTACTCGTACTTCGGACTGCCCTATATTTTGTTTTTGTTTTTTTTTGCCAGGCAATGAGGGAAGTTCTGGGACCAACAGATCATTGATCGCTCTATTTTTGTATTCTCCTTCTCGTTTTTTATTGGGCAAAATATATGTAGATCTAGAATCTATATAAAATGGAGTCTACTTGAAAACTTCAAATATGAATAACGCTCGGAAGACGCTCCCCCATTAATTATTCTTTCCAAAGTGGAAGTTCTCCTTCCTACATGGGCCCCACTCTTCCTGAATCCAGAAGACTTCCCTTCGAACGAAGAACGCGAAACGACAAAATTTTAATGAATTATCATAGTGTTGAAGATGATTATCTTGGGCTGTCATTGAACCTGCTGTGCCGCTGTGTCCCAGGCATTGTCTTGGCTTCGTTCGCCCGCTCTTGCCATTCACATCTCACATTCACCATAACCACCGCCAGTGCCAGTGCCAGTGCCAGTGCCAGTGCCATAGCCATAGCCACTGCCATAACCATATCTATGTCTCTGACTCCGACTCTATCTCCATCTATCTGCGGATGGCGGTTCCATCAACCATTTGTCATCTTGCCATGTAACCCTCCCACCCGACTCTCCCTCTGAGCCGATCGGATCTGTTGTTGTGGGCGGCGGAACGGGGAATGGAATCGAATGGCAGTGGAGTGGAGTTGAAAAAGAACCCAACTCAAGAGCCGCTGTTCTGGTGTATCTCTGCCATTCCATTTTGGGGGCCTGTAATTATGTTCGATTTTCGTTGACGTTGCGTGTTGGGCTCTTGTGTTATTCTCTTTTTTTCGAGCTTGCTCCTCTCGACCCCGCTTCGGGGCCTGGGGCATTCAAATTTCAACAACATCTCAACTAAGACACCAAAATGGGCAACTAGTGGCCGTGACAGGAGCCGGACCAGCCGGGTCTCCTTTTGGCCAGACTCTTTTCGTGGTTTCTTTTTAATCGATTTTAAATTGGAGATTGATTGATGGAGATACCAGCAGTTGACTGGTCTTGGCTTCGTTTTTGGCTGGCGGATCCTTGTGGCTGTCCCAAATGTAATGCAATCCAGTGCACTTGTCAACCAACCTCTTGTCCCCCCCCCCCCCCCCCCCCCCCCCCTTTGGGTCTCTGATCACTTCAACTGCATTTTCCTCAAAATATTGTTCAATTTTTGGCTCAAGTGGCCTCGGTCTTTGGTTTCCCACATGTCAGGTCTCACATCTCACATCTTCCATCCGAAATCGTAAACTAATTGAGGATTTTCCGTTAGAGTTGTCGAAAATTTGATACGCCTTGAGTCCGCTCCTCTCTAGCCCCTCTCTGGCGTTCGCATGTGGCAGCAATCATTATCATTATCATTATCATTATTAGCACTGTTATTATCATTATTATCATCATTATCATTGAGTTTTCCGTTGGAGGATTTTTCCACATTTTCGGTTCGGTTTTGCTTGAGCATGCTCTGTGTGTTTCCGATTGATTGAATCTCGTCGATCTTCGGACGCGTTGATTTGCATCGGAGATCATCGGAGGGGTATACAATTTCGTGTCTGGGGCCCATGTACGGTGTATCAATTGCCATTGCAACAGTTGACCAAAGCCGCCATTTTGTTTGTTGTGTATACCAAGGAGTTCTACAAGTTGAGAATAATTTAATCGAAAGTTAGACAGATGCTCTTTACTATAACAAAATATAAATAAATATTTCCTTGAACCATTTTCAAGGTGTCCCCCTATACATATACATATATTTATATATATATATATATATATATATATATTTATATATGTATATGTATATATATATATGCAGCGCTTTCACCCCAGCCCCGCCTTGGGAAACACCGTTAAATGGTCTTCGGTCAGCTCGGAAACCTGTCCAGATCGATAGATGTACGATTTCCCCCAAAATGCAACACGCACGCAACCTGTGCAGCAGTTGCAGCAGTTGCAGCCGACCATGATTAGGGGACCATGATTTTTTTGTGGCTAACCGGGCCTGGAGAAAACTATAGCCAGAGCCACTACGAATAGTATGGTAGTAGTAGGATACCTGGCGAGAATATGCCGCATGACATGACTTTCCGACAAACAATTAATGTGTATGTGTATGTGTATGTGTGTGTGTGTGTGTCTGTGTCTGGGCATGGCCTGAAAAAAGAAACCCATTAAAAAATGTTAATTTCCATAAAATAAAACCGTCTGAAAAGACAGAGCAAGCCGGCCATATAGAGACGCAGAGATACCACTCGCATAGACGGAGCAGGAGAGAGCGGAGCGAGACCAGCACGTGGCTAAAAGCCCCAAAATATATAGTAAGAAAAAAAAAAAAGAAAACCAAAAACCAAAAACGTTGAGAGAACAAGGCAAGGCGTTTGTGTATCTCAAAGTAGTTTTTTTTACCTTTTTTTCTCTATCTTTTTTATTTACGTGCGGAATGTATCGCTTTAGAATTTTGTGGTGTTTTTTTTTGTTTTTGTTTTTCGACTGGGAATGGAGTTGCGTTTGTCAAAATTATTATGCGTGAAATTTACATAGCACGCCCACCAAAAATCAATCTCTTTCTGTTTCTCTTTCTCTTTCTGTGTATTTCGATGTATCTGTATCTTTGGCTGGATCTTGTTAAACGCATCTAACGTGGATTTATAGTCGGTGCTATAATTAACTGGTCGAAGGTGTTGCTAATGGCAGCCAAACTACTCGGGTCGATTCGCTAATGAAGCCTACATCTGATAAGCTCAGGCCTAGGCCTCGCCAACAACCAATTTGCATACCTCAATGATGATGATGATGGAGGTGGAGATGTAGATGGAGATGGAAATGATGGACAAGTTGGAGATGTAGCTGGAGATGACCGCTGTCAGTTATGAGAGCTGTGGTCAGCTGAGGCCACACACAATGGCTCCACGGCACGGCGGCTCCTTACACCAGAGTGGACACATCATCTTCGCGCAGCTGGGCCTTTGATGGAGCTGGGACGGAGCATGGGGCACTGGGCACTGGGCCCTGGACAGGGGGCACGGGGCTCGTGTTTGTCGGCAAAAGAGTCAAATGCTCAAACGCTGGAGATACCCGCACGCTGGTGACGCAGTTCAAATCGCGAAACTATAAATTATGCTGTCAGTCACAATCAGCCATTGTCTCGGCAGTTCTCGATTTCGCGGTCTGCATGGGACAGCCTCTCTCCCCCTCCCTCTCTCTATTTCGATGCCCACTCTTTAAAATTTTCCGCACAAAGACGCCCATTTTTCTTGATTGCTGCCGCTGCGGCTTTTGTGGCTTCTTGCAGCGCACACTAGGGATGGCTCAGTCTTTGGAGAGAATGTTTTCACAGAAAGAAATACATTGTTTCAGTGATTTTTGACTCCACAAGGGTAATGGGTAGATTGATAGGTACATAGGATAAATTAGGTACATAAAATGGCATTAAGTCAGCTGATCAACCTTAGTTTGTAGCCCTCCTATAGACAGTAAAAGTGGACTAACTTTTCTCTCCTCCATTTCCACAGTATTCTCTAGTCCATCACTGTCTGGTTGAAGCCTGCATTCTGCTTCTTTTGCAATTAAACTGCGCAGCTGCCGTCGCTGCGCAAGTGTTCATCGCCTTTGCGCATGCGCTTGCGCGTCCAATCAATCGCGGCTGGAGTTACAGACGAACCACCGAACCACCGCACTCCGGACTCCGGCTTGATGCGCGACGATTGGGAATGCCAAATGGAGGTCCCCTCGTGCACCTTTAAGTGCAGCAGGAATGCGCCGCGACACGTTCAGTGCTAGCTGCAAGTTCGTGCCACATTTGACTGCAGCATGGTGTATTTATGCAGGGTGGGGCACAGTAGCCAAGTGACAGCAGGACAGCGAGAGCTGAACGGCTCGAGAGAGCGGTAAGGTAATGTCTGTCTCACCTTCGTCAGCTGTTCGTCTCGGATCGGACGGTGCTCAAGTTCGGACAGCGCTGTCGCCCACGTCAGTGCTAGGGTGGCCCGTGGGCGGCTACCGCCGAAACGTTTCAATAGATAATTGTCTTATCTATGGAGCGATCCATGTGGGAGGAAGTTCGGTTGGGGTTCGGGTTCGCCTCAACGAAATGCAGGCCGTTAAATTGTCAAATTGAATACAACAACCAAAGAGGGCCAACGTGTTGCTCTCTCGCTTCATCTTGGTCTCGTTCCCACCACACTCCTCCTCCCACCTATCCATGTTGGATGCAGAACTCCCAGCAGCTGGTCAATTGCTCCGACACGTTCAAACGTTTCATTCACAGCCCAGCAGCAGCGCAGTCGATAAAGCAGAGCGCGGTCTGTTTCGGTAACGAATCTTTGCATACCCTTCCCAGACAAATTCGATTCAGAGCAATTCTCAATTCAATAAGGCAAAATTGATTGATTTTTATAATATAATCTATATCTAAAATAATATAGTTATAAAGTATCCCACTTTAATTGCTTACAAGTGATGAGAAATCATACACAATTACAAATTGAAGGTTTAACGAGCGGTAACGTTGTGAGCCGCGGCAAGGACTGCGGCTCAACATTTGTACCCGATACTCAGTCAGTTCTGTTTCGATGTCGCACACTTCACGCACAGCTATATCCACTCGGCTTTTGATAATGATCAATAATATAGATATATATCGTAAACGCTTCCTTCTGGGTGCACCTCAAAACTGATGCACTCTTTGAGCATCGGGTATGAACATAGTGATCATATCTAGAAGTACGTTTCTGCGCAACAAAAACATATGGAAAACACCATTGTGCGAGTGAGTACCTTCTGAAAGCGTATAACAAAGACAGAGAAGAAACTGCATTGATTTCTCAGGGTCGGAGACAAGCAACTCGTTTGCCTGCTGCTTTTGTTGGGGCAACTGCGACTGCAACTGCGACTTCGACTTCGAGTTCTACTCGTACTGCTGCTGTCGTGCCAGAAATGATGCCAACAGGTGCTCAGCATTCTTGGCATAGTTTCTAGAGCAATTGGGGCTCGATCATTGAAAGGGGGAGGTGGGCATCAGAATGGGGATGGCGCTGGAGCTTGAGCTAGAGCCGAGACTAGGACTGGGGGCCACAAGCTACAAAACTAAAGCAGGTGGCTGGGTACTTGATTGAGCTATTGTAATTGTCAGTCATGCAGAGTCATGTCTGTGGTCTGGAGACTGGGGGACCGGGCACTGGTGTATGGGAAAGAGGACTGCTGATAGACCTGCAACAATCTGTGGCAGTGATGAAAGTCTGTACCCCCTCCTCTACCAGCAGTTGATCGAAATTGGTCTAATACTGCACGAAATCCGTTTTCTTGGCATGACCGATCGCTGGGATAGCAGATTATCCTCACCATTTGGTATGTTTTCGATTGCGCACCGATTAATCGATAAATAGCATGTGGGCTGGTCATAAATGGGTCATTTATGGGAACAACTTATGGCATAGGAATTGGAATATAGATGAAAACATCGAGGTGCTTTCGTTTAATCTTTTTAAAAAATTATAAAACTATTCAATACTGATACTGTATCGATTGTTCGCTTGATAGGCCTGTGATTTAAAGGATCCTGAAGCTAAATGGTTATAATTTCACTGGCTTGGTATCACTACTGAAAACTCTTTTTGAAAAGAAACTCAGTCTATCGAAACCTTGACCGAAGTATATCCAAGTTTTGCGTTCCCAATTATCTGGTGACCCCCACGCAAACACACATGCACTGCCCACCTGCCCACCTGCCCCTGCACCCTGCATGCAATCAAAAGCCAAACAATTTTGTTTCAATTTCATTGTGGCCAGAACAACTTGGGCCACTATCTGCTTGGGGTCCCCCCGTTGGATTTGCATTATGTCACGTTTTTCCGCCGAGGTCAATCCACTCCACTTTTGTCCAATCCACAACACTACGCTCCACTCCACTACACTCTGTTCCACTCAACTCTTGTCTCTGCTCTGGGCCTGACTAATGGGAAGAATCAGTTGCTGGCGCCAGCATGGACCGACCAACAGACTTCGCTCGGTCCACTGGTACGAGTACGAGTACGAGTCTGAGTACGAGTACTCGTGCAGGCCACAACTTAATGAGTGACCAGAGCTCATTAGCCTGAAGTCTGCGTAATTGTCGCGAAAATTCGAGTGCGTGACCAGGCAGAGCTAACTGAGAAATACGCACTGTGTGTGGCCCATCTCCCTCTAGTATTTGAGGAGAAAGTTCTTTCGTCTCTATTCAAAACTCCATTTCGAAAATAAATCAGCTGGCATTCAGGCAAAGAGAAGTGCGTGAGATCTGGTGCAGTTTTTATACTCTCAAAGAGAGAGTAATACGCTTTTGCTTTGTCCACAAAAAAACCAATACTTGGAGCACCCAAAACCCAGAAGCAGAAAAGATTGAGCCATTTTCTGTTAAAGGTCCAGATACTCGTCTGTCTGCCAGTCTTCAAGAATGAAGGAACAACTATTGTAACTCTGAATCAATTCCAATCAAACTTTGCAATTAGTAAGTTTATTTATTTCAGCATTACTCATTTAAGCACGATCAACATCGGTTCACCTGCTAATACGAGTATTTAGAGTTTATTTAATGAGCAATGGGTCTGTCTTGTAGATCTCCTATAGCTGTTCCTTCTGTTGCAGTCTCGTGTGTGATCTGGTCCGGTTTCTTTTGTAATTTAAGAGGAATTTCTAAATTAGGCTTTCCAAAAAAAAACATTAAGCCAGAAGAGTCAGAAGAGTGGAAAATTATAAGGTTTATCAACATTTATGATGTTGCATGGAGCTGCAATGATACGAGTACGTTCAGAAATTGAATTGACAGCAAGACGATGGCGAATGTTGATTGGATCATATCATGCCACAAATTGTGGCATTTCACGCAACAGCAATTGAAATGCCTCACCTATACCAACCCAACCCAACCCATCCCATCCTCACTTCTCTCACTCCAATCCGATACAATCCACAAAGCCTCTCTGCCAGCTCTGGCTCTGGGGCCAGCTCGATTAATATGCAAAGCAGTTTTTCTTTTGTTGCAGTGGCAGTTGCAGTTGCAGTTGCAGGTGCTCGGGCCGATTATGTTAATTGACCCGGCCGGTGCCGAAGGTGGGGAGCCAGTGAGCCAGCTGAGGCAACGCGTTGCAACGCTGCCGTGGTGCAGCAGTGTGCCCTATGGTAGCATTTATCAATTAGCAACGTTTGGGGCGCATTCAACGATTAGCATAAAAGTCAAATTGACCATATTCTCTATGGTCATTCGTTAATTCCCTCATCCCTTCTGTGGATAATTGGAAAATTCAAATTTAATTCTGGGAATCGAGGGCAATCGAATCTGGAAAATATTCAAAAACGTAGACATATCAAAGAGAACTTATCAAATGGCTTTGTGTTTGGAATTGGAAATTGTGTTGAACCATATATGGTATTTTCTGGAAACTCTCTCCCATACTCGTATAAAATGAATTCCATGAAAATAATCAATTGAAAACTAATATTAAACAAACAGAATATTTAATGCAATGAATGTGTGCTGTACGTGCAGAGACTCCCAATTTAAGCACAATTCTGCGAAATTTTAGAAATCTTTCATTCTGTGCAAATATTACAAAATTAGAGAGGATGCTAGAAATTAATATGGAAATATCCCAAGAATATTTGCCACATTGATTTTTTTTTTTGTATTCTAAGTTGTATTTTTTTTTTTTAATGTAGACCTATTTTTTTTTTTCTATAGTATATTGAAACTTTAGTTAATATAATTTATTATATTCTGGAATTTTGTATACATAGATGAATATAAATATAAAATATAAATTAATATGGAAATATCCAAAGAATATTTGCCAAATTTATTTGTTTTTGGAATTCGAAGTTGTATTTTTTGTATTTAATGGAGACTTATTTTTATTTGTGCTTTATTCCATTGGCGCTTTAGTTAATTTAATTTATTATTTTCTGGGATCTTTTATACCTAGATAAATATAAAATGAAAAAATAGATAAAATGTCTAATAATAGATACAAACAACGTATTTCCAGAGCTTACCCGCACTCTCTACTCTGGACTCTTCGAATATCATTTTAAAAGTCGCGTTATTCGTGGGGTTCCATGGTGTAATGGTTAGCACTCAGGACTTTGAATCCTGCGATCCTTCTTCCACAAGAGTCTTATATTTAGTTTTTTTTGTTCTTCTTTTTCTATCCATCTTCTAGCACTCATATATCATACATAGATACATGAATGCACATGTGTTGGAGAGTATCTGAGAAAGTTTTTCGCTGTCAGCGCTGTGAGCGGGTTGCTCAAGACTTTCTGCTCGCATTGCAAAGCAGAAAATAATGTGGACAAGCAAAATAAACAAGAAATAAAAACATGAAAATAAAACTGTGCACGATTCATTCGTGCAATTTGATGAATGAATTGCGAATGACGACGGCTGGCCTGCAATTAGCGGTTGCATAATTCCAGTTGGCCATTTCCGTTCCACCACCGGCCGTCTGGCCGTGTGGCCGTCTGGCCGTCCGTCCGTCTCTCCGTCCGTCCGCTGGCATCCAAGTGACACAAATTTTACTCTACGCACGCGGCATTCGTCAGTCTGTGGCATACAAGGGGGAAGCGGACAGGGGACAATTCGAAGCCGCTTTTCGAGGCGACTTTCCCTCGCCCGACTGTCTTGGGCGGACACGGACAGATCGTAGGTGAAGTTGGAAGAGCTATAATCTTTCTATAAGCCCATACACATTTTTATCCAGCTCCCAGACATTTCCTTTTATATGTACACCCAGAGAAAAACCCAAAGCCCTGAGCCCCGAATAGTTACACTTGGACTTAAATGTTTATGCCCCGAGAGTGGAAATATTGAATTGGAAATGTTTTCACTTACAATTTGAAATGAATACGAAAATATTTCATTTAAATATGAAATGTAAATATATTTATATTAAAAATATGTTCGTATTCATTTCAAAACTTAAGTGAAAACATCTAAATATATTTCATATTTAAATGAAATATTTTCATATTTAGATTAAATATATTTCCTAAAAATGTAAAATATTATATTTATTTCAAAGTGTTAAATATAGATTATAAACTAATATTTAATTAAAATATGGGTGCGTTTCTTTCAACATTTTTCTCTCAGTGAATGTATAAACCAAAAAGTCCACGAAACATTCAACGGTTCTGTTTGAAGGCTAATTCTCTACCAATTCCTTTGTTCAATCCCTTGTGATGATCTTGAAATCCTTCAAATTTTCCCACAAATCTCTCTTTTATGTCTACGACACTCTGCACTCTCTTATAAATTCATTTGAAATCTTTAAGTAATGGATAATTTTGAATGCTTTTCGCTAACATTTCCCCCTCTTTCCCTTTCAGATATATCCCGAATGTCAGCCACCGGTCGCCGCAGAATGGCAAGTACTACGACCACGCCCCTCAGTGCTGTGCCCAGTGGCAGCACCCTGTACCGCCTGGCCACACCTGCCACGCCCACGCCGCATCAAATGGGCACACTGTATGGCCAGCCGGTGCCAAAGCCCTTCGCCGCCGGCTCCGTTTCCAATGGAGCAGAGCGCAGTCGCCTGCTGGAGCTGCTGCGGGCCCCCAACAGCCTCACATCGCCCAGCCTGGAGCCATCCTCGAAGGGTCTGCTCAATGGACCCGGCCAGAACAACTGCTTCCTCAACTGTGCGGTGCAGGTAGGTCCTAGCCCTTCCCGTAGATTCAACAAGCTTTTACATTGAGCTATTGGGGTTACATTTTACAATTCATATCAAAAGGAAAATGTGCTGTGTTTGAGGCCAAAGTGTGGTTTTTCCGTGTAGATTTGGATTGGGAACCGATCTGCACACCCTTGACCTTTTGCTCGCTAATTTTATAGAAGGCCTCGCATCGATATTCGGCAGCCTTCGGCATTGAAATTGTGTTAATTGCTTGCTGAACATTGTTGACGAGTGGAGTGGAGTGGAGCAAGTCCCACAATGGAACTGCGCCTTATAAGGGGGGCAGCCACCCACAGTCTGTACACTCCGGTCCACAGTCACTGCCAGACGTACGCTCCAGTCTTCACTCTACTCTATTCGCTCCCGAGGAAGAGACTCTGTGTTTTTGTTTAGTTCTCAAACTTTTCACATGGCCAATTGTTAGTTGCCCCAAAGCTGTGTTCTTCTTTGCTGGGGGGGGGGAGGGGTGAACGAGGGATCGTGATGGAGGAGGAAGCGCCACCCAGTTGCATAAATTTTGTGAGCAACTCTTAATAAACATAAATTTGTATATTAATGATTGGCCCCGACTCCGACTCCGACAGCGACTGGCGCTCCTCCTCGGAATGGAGGGAGAATGGGGTTACGGCTAGGAAATTATGCAAAAGTGGAAATTCATACAACAATTAGTCCGATTGCAACAAGAAATGGGACGGAGCTCTAGCCACACGGAGCTACACGGCTTACTCGCAGAGTAGGGTCTCCCATAGGTACATTTCTCATACTTCATTTTGCGTATATTGACACTCGTAGAACAGATCAAATGATAGCTGAAGCTACCGATCTACTATGGCATTGAAAGATAAATTCTATGAAAATCATAATGATAGGAAGGAAGCCTTCATCTTTCTGGCCATATCTGATCATATTCTATATGAATTTTTAAAGACAAAAACTGCAAAAATTCCATTAACCATTTAACCACCTTTCCTACAAAAATATATTCAGTTCTTAAAGAACTTTGCCTTGTAAAATCAAATCAGTTATGGCATTGGAGGAAACTCTGAAATTACTCGTGGAAAAATCTTGATTGATTTCAATAAGATGGATCAACTGTCTAAGCATCAAATCTAATCATACGTTCGAGTGGGTTTGCGTCTTCATACGCTCTCTCTCTAGCTGCACAGATTTGCATCGCATTCAGTTATCGATGGGAGATTGCTTTTTTTATAACCATCTTTAGTCATCGCAACGCTCAATTATCGATTGAATAAATCTCAATCACCATGACTCACATATAACAAGATACAGTAGTCCCCATTCCGCATTCCCTCCTCCCCCTTCCCCTTCCCAAGTGGGATAGTCAGAGTTAAGAGTTGAAACTAGAGTTGGAGTTGAAGGCGACGCTGGGACCCAGTGGAAGCTGGGGAGCTGGGGCCAAAGCTGGAAGCTGGAAGCTGGCAAAGGCGAGGCCTAGGTGCGGCCACTAACATTAAACTAATTGCACGGACGGCATGTGCTCTTATTTCGATTTTATTTCTTACACACGAGTCTCTCGAAAACGCTTGTCTCTCTTGCGCCACACACAACCAACAAGGGCGTGGCATGGGGCAAACAGATACGTGCTCGAATGGTGGCAATCAATAGAGGTAGCGACGCACAGGGTTACCCTACACGTGGGTCCATGGAAGCTTGGATGTAGGTCCTCCCAGACAGCAGGAAGCAGGAAGAGCTCTTGCGAGAAGGAGTACCATTTCGCGGAGGAACGTTATCCATGTCTCTTAATCCATGTTTCCGGGGAAGAGCCCCGAATTTCCTACCAGCATTAGTCTGTTCCTCTCTGCAAGAACTCACAGAGCCCACCCAAATGAGTGGCGAAGCCAATGTACCCGCCGTGTGCACAGCAGGGGCACACCATGCCAGGCAATGGAAGGAAATCAACACGAGACAATGGCAATCAAATGTGGCCAAATCGGCGTGGGCCAAGCCCAAACAAACATCTGTTGACAGTTGCCAGCCTCAGATTCGTCTACGGTTTCATTGTCTCATGCTCCCAGCTCTGCTACTTTACCGATCTGCCGATCTCCCGAACTTCAGATCTTCAGATCTTCAGATTTTCAGATTTTCAGCTTTTCAGCTTTCAACTGCTCTGCGGCACATACGCACAATGTAATTTCATTGTTCGACTGTGTTTGTGTCTTTTATTGAACTGTGATTGTCGATTGTTTGGCTTGACATAAACACATTTTTTGGTAGCCATCAATAGGCGACGCTCCAGGGGCATGAAAGCTGAGGCAAAGCCAACAGTTTCTTTTGGCCAAGACTTCCGCTGCACACTGCACACTGCAGCTGACAAACGCTGAGAACACGCTGATGATTTCACTTGATATGCTTTTAATGTGTTTCTTTTGCCACCAATTCAGAGCTGGAGTCGGACTTCGAGACAGAGACAGGGACAGGGACAGGGACAGACTCAAGAATCAAGAGCCAGAGACAAAGCCAGAGCCAGAGCCAGGGCGGGGGCACTCAACTGCAACGAAAGACCCTCGGCGACTCGGCGACAAAAAATAAAAACTAAAGAAGCAGAATGAGCCATCCAACCACTTGGTCTACGTCTTGGGCCCTCGTCTGCAGTTCTTCTTGTGGTGCAGAGTGTAATAAAGTAGCTGCAAACAACTTCCAGTCGCACCATTTTCCTGGGCTTCAATTTCAATGGAGTGGCCCGAGATGGTCAACAATCGGATCAGACCATGATACGAGCCCACAAAACAGGTGGAGTGTGGTGTGGGTATCCCCCCTTGCCAAAGAAGGGGGTATAGGTATAGGTACATATATTATGCTCATAGACTCGCACATCACTTCACAGCTACGACTCCGAGCCGGCACCGGTACCGGGACCGGGGACCAGCTACTCCCCTTAGATTAGTTCACACGATAAGCCAAACAAACGGCATGGCCAGAAAGCAGGCGGAAAAGGGGGCGCTTACTTGTGGCTTGGCGGGGCGGGGCGGGGGGTTTCTGCTTGGTTGGCAGCTAATATGAATTTGATATTTATGGCCGAAAGCAAATGATGATTGGCTGTCATTAAGAGTGTGAGAAAAACGAGCCAGACTTTTCGCCCAGCCAAGTGCGTGCCAAAGATGGCCCCAAAATAGTTTATGTTTACTCAGATAACTATACATATATACCCATATATATTTATGTATGTGTAGGATTTGTATAATACACCTGCAGTCGAAGCAGCTGCCAAAAAAGAAGGCAACGTGGCCGGAAAAAAGTTGATTCCAGTCAAGTCGGTTCCGCCTGGCGGAGTCGCCTGTGAAGTACAGTAAAGAAGTCTGCCAGAAGACGAGTGTCGTGGACTCCTTTGGGACCTCTTCCCCTGAACTTCTGGGCAGACATGGAGTTGACTTCTTGATCGTGCCCTTCCTGGCCGTCTGAACCCCTTCTTCCCACTGTTACCCTCCGTTGCCCCCCGCCTGTTTCTCTGTCTGGTCAATGCAATGCTTAATTTAACAAACACACACACATACGTACATATTAACATATCCATATGCATGCATATATGACTCAACTAGATCGTTCAAGTTAGTGCATATGTATGTATATCCGACTTTATTTTTCAAGAGGCAGTCAAGTAATAAGGGAATGGATATTGTGGATAGGGGTTGGGGAATGAGATCCCTCGTATGAGTTTTAGGATCTTATGCGAATGAATGAAAGTTAAAGATTAATGAAAGGGTTACATATATGTATGTATATACTATAGACACTCGTATTGACTCAACTGTGACATTGTGGATACATACTTTAAGTGATTATCTGGATAAAGATGAGACGTCGTCGGCAGTAGTATATTTATGTTGTCTCTGAGTGGAGTGCGAAGCCCTGCAAAGGGCTTTGATGAAGACCAAAGACCACCTGAAGACCAAAGTTGCCATTCAGGGTAACATCCTTCAAAAGCAGGTATTCTATAATTACCTAATTCTGTCGTATTGCGTTCTGCATTAAGATAGAAATGGCCCTAAATAATCCAAATAATAATTGAAATATTTTTTGAGACAGCTGGTTACATATTCTATACATGTTGATATACTTTCTTAACATATAAGAGATCCCTTAAATACTTACGAAAGGTAACGCTGTGAGCCGCGGCTCTTTCCGCCACACGAGCCTTACCCCTTATATGAGTGAGCACACTTCGTATTGTATCGTTTTGTATTGTATCGTGGCTTTCTTTTGTTTCATTAAGTGATTCTAATGACGGAGTTTTTTTTTATTCACTAATCCGCTGTTAGAATTATGCAATCCAATCACAGATTTTCTAGGCCCCACCCATTCCCTTCCCTTCCGAAGGAAGTCGCAATTAGAGCTGGCCACAAAACCCATGCGGAGACACTCGATAAATATTCATGAGATCAACAAAGTATGGAGCTTCAAATGGGACTCCAATCAGAGCCTAGAACGGTAGCCGTTCTCAGCCAGAATGGCGACTTCATTAGGCCCGAGAGAGAGTGGGAGACGAGAACCTTCTGGCGACTAATTGAGACATAAATTGAAGAGGTAACGGACGGAGTTCAGTCCGGAAAACACTTTCCATTTGGGCTACCGTTGCCATGCTTGGGAGACGCACATTTTCAGGGAAGGGAAGGGAAGGGAGGTAAGGAAAAAGTCAGAGAGACAAAAATTCAATTTCCAAGAGCGTTCAACACGAACAAAAGACTCGAGACACGAACTCGAACTTGCCACAAAACAGTCAGCAACAAGAAATGGTAACAGTTTAAAAGGTTCATTGAACATGGACAACCAACCACCAACAACCGCCATGAACAACTTTCGAATGGCCTAACATGATGTTGTTGTCGTTGGTGTCGTTGCTGTCGTTGGTGTCGTTGCTGTTTTTACAATTACCGAAACAAGATTGAAGACGCTTGGCCGGGCATACGAAATGCGGGTGTAGCCGGCATCGTAGTACCGCAGTCCCAGAGTATCCCCGCAGCCGCAGCCACAACCATAGGCATGAGTGTATCCCTTCCTCCCATCCGTTACCCATCCCATCCCCACCATCGCCACAACGTTCGCTTTTTTGGCCCTGAAAAAAACACAACCGCTGACCATGATGCTGACCAAAATTTCACACAGAGCGACAGATAGACAGACAGACACATCATGATCAAGACTTTGTCGTTGCTGCTGTTGCCGTTGCCATTGCCGGACACAATTACCGAATTTAAATACATTTTTGTCGTTTCTGGGGTTTCTGTTTTGCCTGAGCAATTGCCAAGTTGTGAACAACAATTACCAATAACCACAAGCCAAGTGCTGCGGTACTGTGTCCCAGAATCTATAAAAAGGTACCCATCCAAAGAGGACCGTCCAAAGACGCTTTCAAGATATTTAAATGTAAGAAAAGGGAATGATTTAATTACGATCTTATATGATTGTTTTAACGGGAGAAGAGAACTTTGCTAAATGAGAGGCTTGCCAGTGCTGTATGGGTCGGAACAGAGTGTTGGTAAGGGTACAAATTGTTCCACATTTTCTACAGCCTTTTCATTCAGCTTTTCAAAGATACAGATTCAATGTCGCCTCTTTGTTGATTTTAAAATGAATACAAATTCATATCAATGGATCCTCATTAGCCAATCGATGAGTAAAATTGGCATCTTCCCTCATTAGGGATTGGAGTTGGCCTGAGTTGGCTTTGATGCAGTTTGCTGACGAGGCTGGCGCACAGCAATTTGCCTCTAATTGAGACGCAATCAATCACCAGTCAACCAAAATCGATTCGAATCGAATTGGATTGATTGGTTAGGATTGGATTGGATTGGATTGGATTGGAATGGGCGCTGCACTTCCGTTGCTCCATTCGTGTTGCATTTTCAATTAGTCCGGTCGCCGCTTTGTATTTACACGGCATTTACATTCCCATTCCCATTTCCATTTACATTTCCATTTACATTTCCGTGGTTAGGCTGAGCTCAGAGCCAAATTCAGCCTCGGACTCAGACCAAAAATTATTTGGACTTGACTCGGGCTGAGACGAGAGCTCAAAATCACACTCGGACTCGAAGATCGAACCAGAAGCCAGCCAGAAAAAGGTGAAAGCAACAGCAACAGCAACAGAAACGTCGGCAAGATTAGAAATTCTCTTTTATATTTGTTTGTTTGTTTTCTTTTTTTTCTCGGTGGTAATCGTAATGGTTATTGCTATTGCCGGAGCCAAGGAATGCCCATTTCCTGTACCTTTTGGTTATTTTCGGTCTACACCAATTTTAGCGGCTCTTTGGCGATTTTCCATTTCTATATCAATTTCTATTTGGTGTGTACTTATTTGTACGAGTGTTTTCCTTGGGCTTCAAGCTGAAGCTGCTGCATAGTAATAATAAACCTGAAATAAATGGATCAATTCTTTTCGCGGGTAGAACTTCTTTGATTTCTGTGATTAATAATAGATTTATTTTTCAGCTTGAAGCTGGAAAAGTTTCACAATTTAAAGATTGAATTCTCACCAAATCTGATCAGCTTCTGGGCTCGAATGCTCCACATTCTGGATGGAATTTCGGTGGTGAAACCGAGCGGGCTGCAAGGCTACACATGCACTTGTTGCATGCCCCGAGGCTGCGTTTCCCGCTTCGGGTTTCCTCATCGCTGCTGTGTGTGTGCGTGTGGCCTGGGAAAAGGGGGAAATTGGGAAAAGCCGAGACTCTGATGTGTGGTCTCTTTGTTTCGTGGGGCCATTAGCCAGCATTTTGGCCACGAGCCACCCACAGCACCAGAAAGCAGCTTTGGAAAGAGCTAAGCGTAGATTATGGAAACACTGTGGAAACATAGACCACCCTGGGAGGGCGAAGGGACTGGGATTCAGGCTATGGGATGCTTATGGGAATGATGTTTTCGAGGGAAATCAGATGATTAATGAGGATGGGATCTGTCGTACGAGTATCTGTCCATGTTCGCTGCTCTGCCAAGCAAGATGAATGATGTTTGCTTCGGATCGGATGTGGGCTCCATCCAGAGATCGATAGATGCGGCGATCAACAGCCATGACAGGCAATTGGATTCAATTAGCCAATTACGCATGCCAATTGCCGAGGCACTGACATTTCTAATTATATATATAAGCGATGCCATAATTTCCACCAATTTCCACAAGTGCAGCAAGTGCAGCAAGTGGAGCACGGAAGTTGCACAAGAGACTGCTCGACTGGGTTCTAGCCGTGATTATGGTGACGAGATCCAAGACCCAAGACCAATCTCCATTGTCAGCACTCGCCGCTGGCCGCTGGCCGCTGGCCAACAGCCAATAGCCCATTGCCAATATCCAATTGCTAATTTGCAGTTGTCTCAATCAAAACGGAAGTTGGCCATAGGTGGGGACCGTGGACCGCACTTCAAGCCCAGCCCCATCGCACTGCATCTCTCTCCCAGTCGGATGTGGCTTGCTCCTCCTGCCCAGCCCCAACACGCCTCTGAGGCTGCTTCCGTTTTGGCGCCACACAATGCGCGAAGGAAGTGATCTTCCCCTCTAATTGATTGATTGCGAAAATTGCCCCCTTCGGTCGAAAGGAGAAGACTTCTCAAAGCTTTATTTCCAGACCAGATCTTGGACGAGGCTGCGGTTCAAGAGAGGCATCTATGGGGCAGGATAGCGAAATGTAAATATGGACTAAGTCCAGGGGAAGTTCTTTGACGGGTTTGATCCATATACATACATATACCTACAGCTGGTTGAAAAAGATACAAAAAAGATAAAAATGCTATAAAGATAGTAATTTAATTTAAGGATATAGCATATTAGCGTATAAAATATATTCTATAGGTTACAAAAATCATATGAATACAAAAATGATAATACTCGCTGAACACCGGGAACACAAGTAGAGCCGGGGTACCTGCCGCACGTTTCCCTTTCTGAAAACTTAAAAAACACTAATTATTAAAGTGTTTTTATATCTTTAATAAAAGAAAGTTTTCCTCCCAAATATTTATGTTGCCAATAGCAACCCCATTTACAGGGTAACACCAAACTCCTACTCTCGAACTGCACTTCAAGCCATCAAATCATTTATTGGGCCAAACGAATTTGTCTAGCTCCAGGCCTCGCCCTGGCCTGGCCCCTAATTAATTACGAGTTCGAATTCCGATTCCACGTCACAAGGGGGCGCAACCCTGCGACCTCAATCCGAGCGTATTAAGATTTATAAAGGCTTCAGGTTAAACTGAGAAAATGCTTTTACAAATTGATTGTGGTCGCAGCTAGTGCTGTCTGTGGCTGTTTCTGTGGCTGCTGTTTTGTCAATTAATTGTTCAGTGGCTGGGTGGCTGGACCTGGGCCATTAATTTTTTTTCCTGCAGGCGATCTGGCCACTCTGGCGGCCAATGCGCAATGCGATCGCCCCAAGAGCCATTGACACTACCACAATGCTGGAAGTGTTTCTGCTCTTCTTTTCCCCTCTCCCAGCGAATTCTTTTCTGCTTTTCGCTCTTCGTTCTCTTTGCGGTTTCCATAGTATGTCTGTTCTGAGTAGCGGGACTTTGTCGTAGGTGGCTGATCACTCACCGAAGTCATCGTCATCGTCACCGTCACCGTCGAGTGGCCCTCGGAAGACCCAAAAGTGTGGATAATTCTTGGCTTTGTTCGCTTTTGGCAATTCGCCATTTCCCATTACCCATTTCACATTCGGGCCTTTGCCGATCAATGCTATTAGCAGAGACTAATTTACATTACTATATATATTTAGTCTACAGTCCACTTTGATCGATTAGTGGGCAATGGAAATATTTATGGCTTGTGCAAAATGTGTAGTGAATGTATTGGAAAATGCCTGGTCGCTAAATACCATTTAATTGTACAATTGCTGAAATTTGATACATATTCGCGATTGTGCAAAAGTTCAATTTGCTCGGATGTACCCAAGATTTCATTCATATTCCCATGTTTGCCGATCGCCTTCACAGAGGCTCGTTGGTCTAGTGGTATGATTCTCGCTTCGGGTGCGAGAGGTCCCGGGTTCAACTCCCGGACGAGCCCGAAAGAGTTTGCTTATATTTTTCTTTTTCTTATTCTTTTTTGTATTGTTCTTTCTTTCGGTTTTTATTGCTGCTTCTTTAATCAGAAGCCACTGATAGGTGGTTCTGGCGGACTTTGTTGGGCGCGATCGCTATCGCCTCGGTTTGGTGTGGTTTGGTTTGGTTTGGTTCACCCAACGGGAACCCTCGCAGATAGCGCTCTCTGAGTCACCGCCACCGTCAGCCGGGCCGGCGAACAGGAAGACCGTCGCTGAAACAATTTGCACAGCGTGTGAACGTGACCGCATAATGGGATCGGGATCGGAATCGGGATCGGGAAATGAGTCACAATGGGAGAGTGGGCAGCCAAAGGGAACGGAGCAACGAAGAGTGGATGCCATCCTTCCATAGAACAGTCATCCAGTGTCAGGGTCGGATAAGGTTCGGATAAGGCAGAGCTAGCTCTGGGGGATTGAGTTACTCTGGAGAAGAATGTCAGAATTCGTAGCCCCTGACGTTTCTGAACTGTCTCAGCTAGCTCTTGGCAAAGAGCTGGGACGCCTCCTGCGCCGCTTGTGGGGCACGCGCCCCCCGAGATGAAGTTTGGAAAGACCTTTGAGACGCACCTGACCATCGAATGGCGACAGCAGTACATGCGGTATACGGTGAGCAGCTGCTGCCCAGTGCCTTGGGAAGTCCCATCCGATCCCATCTTGATCCCAAATCTGCAGGATCTGAAGGCGATGATCAAGCAGGGCGTGGAGGGAGCCCACAACTCGGACACGGCCCAGGCCTACGAGATCAAGGCATACTACACGGGCTTCGAGGAGGCCTTCTTCTCCGAGTGCCGCAATGAGCTGGAGCGCGTCAACAACTTCTTCATGGAGAAGCTGGCGGAGGCGCGTCGCAAGCATGCCACCCTCAAGCTGCAGCTGCTGTCCGTGGCACGGGTTCCGGGCCACACGTCCAGTTCCCTATCGCTGGGTTCTCAGCGGGCGGAACAGACGCGTCCGGAGCCGGTCAACACCTCGGGCAGCCGCAAGCTGATGACCCAGCGGCAGCTCCGGAACGCCTACAGCGAGTTCTATCTCAGCCTCGTGCTGCTCCAGAACTTTCAGTCCCTCAACGAGACGGGTTTCCGCAAGATCTGCAAGAAGTACGACAAGTACCTGAAGTCCTCTGCTGGTGCCAACTGGTTCCAGCGTAATATCCCGCAGGCGGCCTTCACGGATCGACGGTCCCTGCAGCGCATGGTCATCGAGGTGGAGGATCTGTACACGTCCTATCTGGCGAATGGGGATCGATCGCAGGCCATGAACAAGCTGCGAGTGCCACCCCTGGGCCAGCCCACTCCCGCGCTGACGGTCTTCCGGGCCGGCCTCGCCCTGGGCATGTTCGTGATGCTCTTCGTGGCGACCTTGATCAGTTGTAGGTGGCACTCTCTCGATCTCACATTATGCCTGATTTCCGGATTTCCCGATTTCCTGATTTCCTGATTTTCCGATCTCTAGACTGGCGACGACCGCCGTTGCGGGACAACATCCTGGCGTTCATGAGCCTCTACCGGGGACCCTTCACCTGGGTGATATTCAACTTTTTCATGGCGGCCAATGTGACTGGATGGCAGCGGTTCGGCGTCAACCATGTGCTGATCTTCGAGATTGATCCGCGGAGCCACCTGCAGCCGGCCACCTTCCTGGAGATCGCCTGCACCTTCGGCATACTGTGGACCCTCTCGATGCTCGGCTTCCTCTACCACAGCCAGTTCCACGTGGCCGATCCGTTCGTCTTCCCGCTGGCCCTGATCCTCATCATGCTGCTGCTGCTGGTGGTGCCGCTGCCGATCATGAACTGGCCGGCGCGCTGGTGGACGATGCGGCTGCTCGGCCGCGTGACGACCGCCCCGCTGCACTACGTGGGCTTCGCCGACTTCTGGATGGGCGATCAGCTGAACTCGCTGCTGACCTGCATCGTGGACCACTACTACATCGTGCGCTTCTACGCCATCTCCTGGCTGCGGGAGGGCGTGGTGCCGCCCTTCCTGAGCACGGATGTGCCGGTGCCGATCATGTACTGCCTGCCCGCCTGGTTTCGGTTCGCGCAGTGCCTGCGCCGGTTCCGGGACAGCGGCTCCAAGTCCATCAGCTATCTCATCAACTCCGGAAAGTACTCGACGACCTTCTTCGTGGTGCTCTTCTCCACGCTGCGCAGTCGCACGGATGGTGCGAGCCTCATTGCCCCCAATTGATGATGATCCACCACTGATCCACTGATCCCCTTGCCTCCCCGCAGATCGGTATGCGAACACGTTCGCCAACCCGTACACGTGGCTCCTGCTAACCGCCTCCTTCGTGTCCACCGTGTACTGCTACTTGTGGGACGTGATCAAGGACTTTGGCCTGTTCCAGAGCCGCAAGACCAAGTACATCTTCCTGCGGGAGAAGCTCGTCTATCCGCCGGCCTTCTACTACTTCGTCATCGTCGAGAATCTGCTGCTGCGCTGGTTCTGGGTGGTCGAGTTCTCGCTCCAGTACCACCAACTGATGACGGCCTACAATGCCAAGACCCTGGCCAGTCTCCTGGAGATCACGCGGTGAGTGGCCGGCCCTGCGACCTTTTCGTGTCCTCGATACCATGCCGATCCATCCAGCAGGCGCTTCATCTGGAACTACATTCGACTGGAGCACGAGCATCTGTACAACTGCGGCAAGTTTCGGGCCACCAGGGACATCCATCTGGCGGCCCTCAATCCTACGCAGGAGCGCATGCTCGAGCAGATGATGGACGAGTCGGATGGGGTATCCAATCGCAGGCACAAGCCGGACGAGCGCACTCGACTCGACAAGGAGTACTTCTAGAGCGGTTATTCGTACGAATGTGGCAGCTGCCACTGATCTTGCCACGCGCTGTCATTCCTCCTCCACGGCTCCCTATCTCCCCCCCTCTCCTGCCATCCCGCCATCCTGCTCTGGGGTCCCAGCTGTGTCCGTTAATGCTAATGGCCCTCTGCAGCTCCGTCATCATCTTTAATTAATTCGTTTGTGCAAAAATAAGCACGGAGAGCAAAAGAGAGAGGAGTGAAGCAAGCCTGAGCCCAGTCTGAAGAGCGAGGGCAAGAGAGAGGGAGGGTGGGTGGGAGGGGCAAGAGTAAGAGTAAGAGGAACGAAGCCGATCGGATCGGATCGGAACCGAGCTGGGCACGCGCCAAACCGGTCCGCCAGCTGCACCCAAAAGCAGCCACGATCTCAGCCGCAGCCGCAGCCCCAGCCTCACCTCAGCCCCTGCTGCCGCCTCCTCCGCCTGCACCGATGTGTCTCCTGGTCAAGTAGCAATTGTCATTCGGGCACATCCAGGAGATCCTCATTGCGTTCTCCCGATCACGGATCCCCTGCTTGTGGGCCAATTATTTAATTGACTCGCATTGAGCTTTGATTAGTGAAGTAATTAGTGAAGCCGGGGTGCCGGGGTGCCGGGGAAAGCATTCTGCGTGCCTGGAGAAAGCCAACAGAACGCTTCTCCCATTTATGACCAACATTTGTTTAGAGTTTTCGTTGGGATCTTGTTCCGTTCATTGAAAGTTTCCGAAATTCCTAAATAAACTCTTCCCGAAAAGAGACAAAGAAAGGCAAGAGATGCCTTTCGCCTTGTTCTAAGAATAAAAGTCATGGAATTTCGAACTTACTTAATGAGTTTCCACATTCAACGATCGAAACTACCTTCCAAAAGTTCATTCTGGGTTTTACCCACAAAAACTACACCCAGACAAATAATCCCTGAGCTACACTTACATTTAAATATGGAAATAAATGAAATATTTATTATTAATCTATTATTCCATATAATAGATTAATTTTAAAGTGTTTTATATTTTTATCCAAGTAATTTGTATTTAATTTCACTGTTTTTATTTGAAACCCGAATATTTAATTTAAATATGGGTATATTCGTTTTTACTGTGCCATTTTTCTGTCAGTGTAGCTTCTCAACTCAAAGTATGATCCGTCTAAGATTCAAGGTCCAATAGACTGGATTCACTCTTCACTCTTGATAGGGATTATAGGAACATTTTTCGATTACTTGTAGGAACCCAACGACATTTTCTGTAAGTCCCAGATGGAAGCTCATTGTAAGGGTTCCTATCTAAAGGACTTATCCTCCATTTGTGTCAGCGATGAAACCCTCAAAAGTCCCTCCTTTTGTTGGGGTCCGATCCCATCAGTCACTCGTTCATTCGGGCATTCGAGCATTAGCCTGAAATCGGATTAGCAATTATCCCGAGACGAGTACAAAGGGATGACTCCTAAGGAACTCCCTCGGACTCCCCGCCGCATCTCTTGTCTTTTTCTTTTGTAATTTGATCATCCATCCCAAGCGCATTCCTGGCTTCGTTTTGGGCCAATGGCGGGAGAGCGCGGGTGGGGGGGATGGGCAATCAGTTTGCATCATTGTTTATGATGATGATGAGTGCGATGACGACGACGATGACTGCACAAACAGGAGAGCCAGCCAGTTATCCAGTTAACTTATCTTTTCTTTCACTCGAGTTGTGTTTTTCTCTCAGTTGCAGGCTTGGGCACGAGTCAAACATAAATTTGCCATTGACTCCTTGATGTTGCAGTTGCTGTTGCAGTTGCTGCCGTTGCTGTTGCGGGTAATGACAACAGCAATTTATGCGACAACAGACGCCGGGCCACAGAGAGCGAAAGAGAGAGGCTAGGACAGAAGGAGAAAGGCTGAGAATGAGCCTGTTGCTATTATTAATTGGCGCTGCCATCGATGCTGCTGCTGCTGCTGCCTCGCCACCGATGTTGCTTCTGTGTCAATTAAGCTGCAACATGAGTGCTAGACTCGTGTGCGCAGATTGTGGCCGATCTGGTACGATCTCGGTACAGTTGCACACGCGCCAAAACCAGACCAAATAGACAAACAAACAAACCAAAGCGAAACCAAAAGGCAGGCAAAAGCAAAGGCAAACAAGCAAAACCAAAGAACAGCCCAGTGATTGAGCCTAACCCCAGTCCCGTCTACCGAGTCCCCAGTCCCCAGTCCCCAGTACCCCGTCCCGTGCCCCGTGTCCAATACGATCCCAGCCAAATCGAGTCGCGTCTTGGCCATAAGGCGGCGACTGACTGGCAACTGGCCAAACAAGGCCCAAACTGCTTCGGGCCAAGTTCTGCCAGAGAGGGTTGCCCGTTGACTTCCCAAAGAACTGCAGAAAACTACAGGAAAATGGACAAAGGAAACAAAACGATACTGCCGGAATTGGAAAGGACTGGACTGGACTGGGGAAAAGCTGTAGAAAAGCCACATAAAAGGGGGAAACCTTCTTAAAATGGATTGCAAAAAATGTGCAAGGCTATTTCCACACGCAAATAACCATTCGACCATTTTATGGTGCATTCAAAATTAAAGATTTCCACGCCTATTTGTGAAAATGCATGGCTGGCTATCCCGCTCGTGAGGCAACCCTCAGAGGCCAGGGTCCATACAGACAGCTCCATGTTGCGTCTGCTGCTGCTGCTGCCTCTTGCTGGGCGGAAAATGGCGCGTAAGCAGCTAAACGCAGGAAAGAATTATCCGAATAATGGGATACCGAAACAAAAGATATCCTTTCCGATCCAGCGTTTCGATATACAACTTTTTAAGGATCAAATATTCAATTAAATACACAATTGATATGTAAGAGCAGACTCCTTCAGCGATGCCTATTTTGTTGGCAGAAATCATGGCACCCGCTGCAAGGGTATCAGAACAACAAGCAACATCAGAAAACAAACAACAAACAACAAACAGTCAAGAGGGAAACAGGGCAACAGGGAAAACGAGGAAAAGACCCAGCGTACAAAGTCCAAACGACTATTTCGCAGTTGGTCGATCCGATGGCTCAGTCGTTGGCCCTTACCAGCCAGCTGAGAGCTTGCTGTCTGTTCCAGGCTCGTGCTAAATTTAGCCAAGGAGCTGCAGCAGGATCTGTGGTGGGGAGCATGGCAGGGGCATGGGCAGGGGCGGGGGCAGGCTGTAGGGGGCACTGCCAGTTGCACACAGTTGCAGGGGCAAGACAAACAACAAACAACAAACAGAAAACAGAAAACCAGTTTTCTTTTTTCGTAGCTGGCTCCTTTTCCTGGTTTCATGTTTTATGAGCCCGCGCAATGATCCCTGCTGCTGCTGTTGGCTGTTGCTGCTGCTGCTGCTGCTGCTGCCGCTTGCCCCCTCGTGGCTCGGACCCCTTTTATGGAACAGCACGCGCCTGTTGCTGCCTCTCCGTGGCCTGCCCCTTGGGAGCTTTATCGCGAACTTCTCGGCCGCAGCGGGGATTTGGCCTGACGCAGCTCATAAATTTATGTGGCAGCCTTTTGATTGCCTTTCTGCTGCCGTTTTTTCTTTTAATTCCACCTCTCTCTCTCTCGCCTATGCTCTACCCTTTCTCTCTCTCTCTCTCTCCTGTTAATTTGTGCACATAAATTGGCTGGCAGCCAAGTTCTAAGCCAATTCCCCATTCTCCCCAAGCCCAAGCCCCGATCCAAGACTCGTCCGAGTATCACCTTTTGAAAGTTTTCTCCTTGCGAAGTTTCGACTGAAGCCAGCTGCCCCTTTTCGGGGTTTCTTGCTCTCGTTGGGGTCTGAAGTGTTTCAGTCTTCAGTCTTCAGTTTTTTAGTTTTCAGTTTTCAGTTTCAGCTGCGAATTGTTTCGGTGGATCGGCAGAGTCCTGCAGGAGCAGATGGTTCCATTTGCAGTGGCAACGGAAAGAAGGGATTCCATCAGTAAATGCTCGCAGCAGATTCTGATCACTTGAGTATGATTGGGGAATACTGGAATGAGTCCTTCTTCCTTCTATATTAAGAAAAGGATTGTTTTGCGGGGCTTTCCCATAGGCCTCTCTTACCCCGCGCCCTGCCTGGCACCCCCCCCAAAACTCCACCTGCTCGAAGCAGGCGAATCGAATTGGAATTGGAATGGGAATTGGCCAACCGATTTATGTAGATCATTGCGGATTTGTTGCAGTTGGCCAATGCCTTGGGCGACCTTCCTCTAACTTGGCGCGGCCCCGCCCCCACTGCGCCCAGCCACAGTCGCCGCATAATGAGCTGTTTTGGCGGTTTGGCTGTTTGGCTGTTGGGTGCACCCGTTGCTGCTGTTGGCAGCAGCAGCAGCAGCAGCAGCATGAAGCATGGAAAATTGCAAATTATGAGCTACGATTTTTGAGCTCGGGCCTTTGGGGGATGCACGGGGCAGAGGGCGGCGGCACTATCCAGCGACAAGTGCAGCAGCTGTCGAACATGCCTTTCAATTTAATAAGCTAATCAAAAATGTGGAATGCAACTGACAATTTGTTGCCAATTCAAATGCTTCTAACGACAACAGCAAACCGCTTAAATCCCAAATTCGTAAGGCTTAAGACAAAGCATTTCTCACCTTGAATTCAGCTCGTGGAGAGGTTCGGGGGAGAAGGGATAAGGTGCTGATGGGGTCATACGGTGGTTCAGAGGTGGAGAAGCAAGCCCTAAGCGGATTTTTTCTTTTGTTTAATGATAAGCTCCTCGGAATCCCCCATCTCCATCTCCAGGTCCAGGTCCAGCCTCAGCCCCATCTCCAGCTCCGTCCTGCTCTTCTGGGCATGGCTTGGCTTGGCTTGGCTTCTGTGGCTTTTGGCGCGAAATTCTCCTGACCGCCTCGAGTGCCACATAAACAATGATTTTCGAAAGGGAAGGCAAGGAGGGGAAGATGTGGATGCGGCGGAGGCGGAGGCGGAGGCTGAGGGCACCCAGAGGAGAAACTGGCCCCCAAAACAAAAGCCGCGCCAATGCAGCTAATGGCCGATGGAAAAAACAACAACAACAACAACAAAAACAACTATAAAGTCCCAATAAGAAGATATAGCAGAAGAAGATGGGAATGGGAATGGGGATGAAGCAGATGAAAAAGCATAAAATGAAAACGAAGCAGCAACAACGGCAGCATCGGCAGCACCTTCAGCCTCCAGGTCTCCATTGGGCCCCCATCACGAGCATTGTGGCAGCAGAAGAACCCAACACGAGAGAGAGAGAGAGAGAGATGATCATGATGATCTGCCCCCGCTCTACCTGTCTACCGCCCTCCCCCCATCCCACCCCACCCCTGCTCCTTCTCCTTCTCCACCATCATCCCACTTTGGCAACCTCAATAACAATATTTTGTTGTTGTTTTCGCGTTTCTCTTGAGTTTCTACCTTTTTGGCTGATGTTGCACGTTGATTTTGGAACAGCGACAACATGGAACAGCGAAACTCGTTAAGTCTGTAAACGTGTTTTTTCTCCGTTCGCCTTTGTACCTTTTTTCTCATTTACGTATGGAGTGGAGTACAGCGAGTATCGCTGTTTCTTCGTTTTCTATGCTGATCTTAACGGCCGCCATTTTGTTGGAAGCGTCTGTCTGGGCAAGCAGTGCTGGGAGATTTCTGGTTTTTTCGCCAAGCTCGAAACTTGGCTTAAAAGAGAGCGCGAGAGACGTGTCTTTGAGAGAGTAAATTTCGATCGAGCTTTGGATCAAAAGAGAGAAATGTCTGAGTAAATTTCCTTCTTGGGTTTTTTGGGTAACTTACTCAGCAAGAGCTTGGACACTTGAATTTGAAGAATTTTTGGTTTCAAGAACTTGTTAAGAAAATATTCTGGACATTATTGAATATATTTTCTTTAACAGATTTACCAAAATGTCCAAAGATATAACTTTATGTAGCTTTAGTTCGAAAATCGAGCTAAAAATGCCTCGCCTAAAATCGCAGCACCCGAAAGTAGGCAACACTTTCAGGACTCACTTCGAAAACATCTAAGCAGAAATTACTACATAGTACAGTAGCGATATATCTTCAATATTCATAGAATTCGTTGCTGGATTACACATATATAAAACAAGAAAATAGAAATATGAATAAATAAAAAAGAAAAATTAGATTTAAAAACTTTTGTAATGAGAAATGAAAGAAAACAAAAAAAAACCACCGAAAGTAGACTACAAAAGTTATGGGAAATTTACTGAGCATGAAGAGAAAATGTCCCTCATATCTAGTCCCTCGAGGGATATTTTCCATTTGTGTTGCTCCGAACCACAGCGCAAAAATGAGTTTGCGAGAGCGTTTTCGAAAATTCCCCTACCGTTTGCCAGCAAGGGGAACATTTTCAGGGGATTTTAAAAAGTCAGTCGACGCCGTTGCGCAGTCGCCGTGTTGCCGTTAGCCTCGCAGCTCAAGAATAAAATAAAAAAAAAGAAACAATAATTTTTTTGTGTGCGTTTATCCATTTGTGCATCTGAACTGTGTATGAAACTATTGGAAACAAAATACTTTCAGAGCCAGTGCAATTTTTATTCGTGTCTGTACAACTGTGTGTGTTTTCCGCGTTTGCGTGTCAGTCAAGGCAAGAAAACTCCAAAAGACTCCAAAAGACTCAAGCTTTTCCCCAAGCTGAGCGAACATCAACACCTTCCACACGCACACACACACACACACAAGAAACAAAAAACAAAAAAAAAAGAATTAAGAATCAAGAAAAGCCAAAAAAAAAAGTTTAGTTAAGTGAACGCAAACAGGTGCAAAACGAAGTAAAAGAAGACGAGCAAGAAGTGGAGGAAAAAATAGAAGCAGCCGCAGCAGCAGCCCAAGAAGTGGAGGCAAAGGGGTTGTACTTCCCTTTCGGGCTTCTTCTTCTGCTTCTCTTTGCGGAAGTTGCAAGTAGTAAAAACAACAACAACAACCACAACAACAACAACCATGTGCTGATCTCAAAACACACACACGGGGAATACCCTTTCTGTTCTGTGTCGGTGTCGTGTCCGTTGCAAAACGTTGCAAATTCAATATGATGGATACGGTGGCCATTAAGACAGCTCTGCCGCATGCCCCACTGGCAGCCCAACAGCAGCAACAACAATTGCAACCAATGCAACAGCAGCAGCAGCAGCAGCAGCAACCATTGACGGCCCAAACTGCCACAATCAATGCCAAAAACAACATTGGGGCATTTTTCCAGACCTGCAAGGTAAGATCTCGATCTCCAGCAGCAGAATGGCCGGAATGGCCAGAACCACGAACCACGAGCCATAAACCATTAACCGATTTCATCAAAGGTCAGCCGGGTTCAAGCTCTGCAACTGCGAGCAAGCCATCAGCATGGCCATAAAAGCATTTTCTCGAATCTCTTGAACTGTCAACTGCCGCAACGACAACCTTTGCCCACACACACTCTCCCCTCTCTCACTCCTCCTCTCTCTCTCTCTCTCTCTCTCTCTCTCTCTCTGTCTCTGTCTCAGTTCTTCTCCAAGTTCTCATTCTGTTGCTGGGAAATGTGGAAATTAAAACGCGACTGCAGTTGACAATAAAACTGCCACAAAAGTGAAATAATTTCTGTCGTAGGCGCACTTTTAATTGTCTGTCTCTCTCTCTCTCTCTCTCTTTCTCTGCCCCTCAGACCGCCCTTGGTCAAGTGGCGTGCAACGGGGCATGCAAGGGCATGCGAGGGGCAAGGGAATGTCTGGGGCACCAGAAGATCGCTCACTGATCAGCGATCACAACTGAAAGCGCTTAAAGATTTTCCACAGAAAGGGAATTTTCCTGTACCTGCACGTACATACATACATATGGTGATTAAATAAATCAGAGAAGATTTTCCAAGAATTCAAGAAAAGGGATAGTGCAAGGGTTTCGCTGGGGAGATCATAGCTAGGGTACAGTCTCAGTAGAAGTCATAGAACTGATTCCAGATATATTGGAAAATCGAATAGTTAAGGAGTAATCGAGAAGTACGTGGAAGCGATCGCTGAAAAGAACAAATCCTGGCAAAGGTGAAAATAGAGGAATGCCAAACGAATAGTTTCCGATTCCCCCAACAGAAATGAACGTAATGTGTGAAGGTTGATCGTATAATTACAGTAGCATGCAAATGAAGTCAAGCCATCACATGCTACTCCAGGGATCGCCCCCTTTTTTATAGAGTGTCTCTTGAGGAAATCAAGTGATGTGCACAAATGCCCAAGAAAAAGTGCAAATGTGTCAAACGATGATAATGATGATGATGATGATGATAGCGATAGTGATAGTGATAGTGAAGCTGAGTCTGAGGCTGATCATGTAACTGAAGACCTTACCCAACCATGGATTGTCATGGCTCGACTCCCCCTCCAAGCGCCTAAACGCCCAGCGATCAGCGCCCGTTGCAGCCCGTTCCACCCGCGCCATGGAAAACATGGCAACAAAAGCATAAACCGAAATGAAGAAAAACATGGAGTGAAAAGTCAAAACATTTATGGGGCGACCGACACCGACCAGCCTCGTTTACGGATCGGACTTACATAAGGCGCAAATGCGAGGCACTCGCACAACTATTTATAACGATGACTGTGACTATAACTGGGGCAACAATATCGGAATGCGGAATGGGACCTGCCATCTATCCCGCATCACTCAGCGGGTGCACCACTCGAGGCTGCCGCAGGGACACAGGAACACAGGGACACAGTGGAAGGTACCCGGAGATCCTTTGTTTCCGCTTGTGTGCGGGTGTGGGTGTGGGTGTATCTGTGTGAGCGTGACAGCAGCGTAATGCCCGAGATCTGAGATCTACTCCCATGCGAAAGGGATCTACAGAGCACTGTGTGTTGGCTCAAGCTACCTGCTCTAGTGGCAGTCATGCATTTTCCGCTTTTCCAAGAGTGCTACGCGCACCGGTGTCTGGTGTTTGTTTATCCTGGGAAATATCTAAATGCTTGTGTTGCAACTGTTGCAACCTCACCCTCACCCTCACCCTATCCCACTCTACTCCTCGCTGTCTCTCTCTCTCTCTCTCTCTCTCTGTCTGTATATCTGTATCGCTGTATCTGCTACCCTCCACTGCTCTGCGGCTGTCACAAGTCTCGTTAAACATTTCGCTTTAATTTAATTGAATTTCCTCCATGGCTGTTTTCGGCCTAACTTAATTATGTCAGTCAGAGTCGTAGTCAGTGCATTAATGTGAAGCAATTGTTTTACGCTCCAGTAAGAGACTCGGCTCTCAGGAGGGGGGAGGGTGGGGCAGGCTGCCGCACTCCTCAAAGCGCGGAAATGGGACGGACGAACCCGCAACCTGATGGCTGGAAATATGCACAATAATTCAAATTTCGAATGTATTTATAAAGAAATTCCAGCTCATAAAACTAGTATGCTAATCAATTTGAATGAGGCTGCGATTGGTACACAAAGAGGGGGCCACAGGTGGAAGGAGGAGTTGCTATGGGTATGGCTTAGGGTAGGGGTGGGGGTAGGGGTAGGGGTAGGGGTATGGCTTGGGGTAACCTTAACAGCAACATCAAATATGCGCAGCTGGGCCAATGGCAACAGCAACAGCAACAGCAACAGCAACAGCAATCGAACAAATCCCCAATGCTGCTAACCATCCAACAAAAGCAGCAACAAGTCGAATAGGCATCCAAAGACACTCCAATCTGATACTCTATCCGAAAGATACTTGCAACTGAAACTGTGTAATATATTGTAGTACTCTGATCTTAATCATATTTGGTTGTGCTTTGTTCAGATTTGTTGCTATGGCAGCTCCAACATATACATATTCTTTATGGGCTTCAAAATCGAAATACCCCCGATCTAGCAAGGGTATCCCCGATTAACACACACACACATATATATATGTATGTATGTATGTATGTATGTATGTATGTATGTATGTATCTTTGGCCCCAGCAGCAACAGGTTGAGCATAAATTATGATCAAAAGTTTAAATATTTATTTTTTTCAATTTCGTTGCCACTTCCACTGCTGCGGCCAACTTATCGAATTGTTGCTGTGGCTGTGGCTGCTTGGAAGGGAAATCTTTTTTTGGGCATATCCGAGCATGTTTGTATATCTCTTTCGATGTGTGTAACTTTCACAACACTTTCAACACACACACACACACACACACATTTCGTTGGTCAGGCAACGTGCAACACAGTGGCAAAATTGAATTCGGTAGAAGTAGAAGTAGAAGTAGGGTAAGGGCTTCAGGTAGGGGTTTCGTTTTCGCTAGCCCCAGTTCGTCGCCCAAGTCTTTTGTCTCTTCCATCTGGTTGGTGGGCTGGTTCTTTTCTGCTTCTTCTCTAAGCTGCTTATGTAACTGAAATACGAAGACTGCCCAGTCACGGCCCGTCGGTAAATCAGACGTGTGGAAATCGAGCCACGAGTGTGGATGGATGCTACGAAAGGGGGTTCCTACGGATCTATATATCTATAGGAGCTGCTGTTCTGCTTTAAATGAGTATGGGATATATCACATTTAATAGTTCAGGAAGCGATTTTTAAGAAATTAATATTCTTAGACAGTTGAAGATACAAATAATAATATATGGCTATGTGTTATCTCAGTTCAGACTCGACTGTCATTCGCAGTAGATTTTATTTAATATTTAAAGCACAGACAAATATCTATGGACTGTGTTCCTTCCCCTTCTATACCCCGAAAAACCACCCACATCATCCGAGTCCGAGTCCAAGTCCGCTCTACTTCCGCTGGAGCCCCACGTGGGCTGCTCCCCGTCCGCCTGTGGGTGTGGGATACACATTTAAACCATTTGCAATTCGATTTTGTTTTTCCCGCCTAATTGGCCCACTCTGCATCATGGTCAAAATGTGTTGGGTGTTGTGTGTGTGGGCCTCTCTTTAAAAGAGGCGACGGAGGCGTAAACTTGGATGTGGATGTGGGCGTGGGCGTGGGCGTGGAGCAGGCAGCAGTTTCGGTAGCACGTGCTAAGCGACATCTTCCGACTGCCAGTGGAAAGACAAAGATAGAGAAAGAGACAAATAGCAGAGGAGGAAGTAGAAAGAGAGGCAAAGACAGGGTGTCTCCGCCCCCCCGGCCCCTCACCACTAATGACTTCCTATTTCGGTGAACTTGTCAATTGGCCGTCGTCGATGTGGGGATTAATTAGCTTGTAAATGCCCAAAACGACAGGAAATCATTTCTTTCTCCACGCTTCGGGCATGACTATTTTCCATTCCCTTCCCTTCCCTTTCCATTCTGTTCTCTTCCTTTTCCTCTTTGAATGATTTCTTCCCATCTGTGCTCCAAAGATGGTATTGGCCTAGAGCTCTGGGAAGTAGATAGCAGCAGATTCTGAAACTGATATGATGCCCCCTAAAATCTGGGTCTTCTATGGGATCTTCCTCTCATTTATTATGCTCCAACTGCCTGTATCCCATTCTTTTAAATAGCTTTGATCCATCTATCTATCGAATACCCTATATGTATTTATATACCCATCTATAGTTCGTTCTACTCCTGCTTTCAAAGGTAGGTAGGTATATTTTGGAGTTTCTCTATAAGGCACTAGCAGACCCGCGCGCCTTGCTGCTAGACCAAATGAAATGAAATAGACATTTTTGGCACAAATTTGAGATTTTTGTGACTAATTTTTGATTTTGGAGGAACCTATTTATAGAAAAGTACGAATTTTTGTTTATAAAAACCAAGCCACATACTCTGGCTATCATTTAAAAAAAACCGCTTGCAATTTGATGCACGCGCTGCGGAGATAGCCCATTACACACACATTTTTCTCTACATATTTATGGCATATGTAGATACATCCGAAAGTTCTCCTGCTCCTGTTTAATGCTGTGTGTATCTGGTTATATCTTCTATGTATCGCATGAACAGTTAAATTGGTTCTTTTTTAGCTTGCTGGTTGGGCAAACATTTCTTTTATTTAATGTCCGAAAACCAAAAACAGGCTCGTGCTTGGAGCTGGCACTGGGACTTGTGGGCCAAATGCAGCTGCTCGAACGGACTACGGACTACGGGCAGTTGGGTGTCCAAATCTGTGAACCGGTTTACATACTATTTGTGCTCCAAAGTGCTCCAAATCTAATGGAGTTTTGGACAGAGTGAAGGGAGTCTGCCTGCCCGCCTGCCCGCCTGCTCGCCTGCCCGAGGGGCTGCTTTCGCCGGGCGAATGCTAATTACAGCTCTCCGGTCTTGGGCCTCTTTCCAGTGAGAGGCCATTGATATGATTCGGCTAGATTCGGTGGGCTCTGGTGGGATCTCCAGGGCCCGCTTCGACGGCCATGATTCATCGCGTGAACTCTGACTCGACATCTTTTCGGGCTTTCCTTCGATGCCATGAAACGAAACCAAAATCGAAAAATCGAACAACGAACAACGAACAGCACAAAAAACCCGCGCCACAGTCAAAATGCCGCCAAAAAGAAGAAAAGCCCCCGAAAGAGAACCCGCTGGAGACCCGACTGGCGGGTTTTCCTCTCCGTCTGGGCCACCCAGTCTCGATCGCAGTCTCGGCCAGAGTTAGAGCCAGATCCAGAGTCGGCAGCGGGCTAAGATCGCCTCAGACAAGATTTGGGCTTTTGCAGTTTTGTGGCTGTGACTGTCGCTGTCGCTGTGGCCGAATGCGAAACGGGTTTGACACACACACACAGTGGCAGCAGTTTGTGGCGCGACTTTTGGGCAGCGCAACTCTCTTGAGTCTTTGTCCCGGCCACAAGCACACCTATGCACACACAGACAAGCTCAAGATCTTCGCCAAGATGGCGTCACGTTAACCGGTTTGGGCCTCTCTTGTTATACACACTCAGCGGAGATTTTGTAGAGATATCAGTGCCCCCTCCTCACACTCTCTTTGAACGCCATCTCACACGCTCTCTCTCTCTCTCGCTTTGGTTCTCTTGCAGGTCTTGTGGCACTTGGACGCCTTCCGACGCTCGTTCCGGGGCCTTAACCAGCATGTATGCGGCGGCCAAGACTGCATATTCTGCGCTCTAAAGGTAAGTTCGAAACCAGTTCGAAATTCGCACGAGTCTGGTGTACCCACTTAGCGGGTGCACAAACCACACAACCCCGCGGCATTGCTAAGCCTAGAATTCCCATCTTTAATTTAATTTAATTTAATTTTACTTACGCTTAATTCGTACTCACATGAAGATTGTTAAACATTTTAGGAGTGTTATTTAAGCTTAAATTGGGCAAGGCAATATCATTAAGGTGACGCCTGCGAAAATTAGCGCTCTGTCGAGAGCCGCTTTATTGATGCCCGCCCGAAAGTATGCAGCAGAAAATGTATTTAAGAATCATTTCAGAAATTCGAGTTCGATCTGCTGCAAAGAAGATTCCTCCTGTTTGAGACTGTAAAATGTTGTTAAAAAATTATCAAAAAAGGATCATCTGTGTAGTTGCCATATTCCAAAGAAATAGGACTACAAAAATACATCCGCTGTAATTATTTGTGGACATTTGTGGACCGATTGGTGCCGTGCCGTGCCGTACCGATCTTGTGATCGGAAAAATCACCTTCTGTTATTTGGATTTATTGAAGTCTCTCTGTCTGTTGGCTCTAATTTCTGGCTTAAGCAGAAACCCAAACAAATAAAGCAATTAAGCGCCGGTTCGGGCCAGGCTTGGGCCAGGGCCAGGGTCAGGTCAGTCAGGCAGTCACACAGAGACGACTCTGGAAATTTTCCCACTCTCCTGTGCGCCCGTCTGGCTTTGGATGGATGCATTTTCAGATTTTCCACAACAGATTTCTTTCTTTTCGCCTTAATTGCCCAGCCAGTCAGCCAGTCAAAGTGAGGAGGAACATGATGTCTTGTCTCGCCTGTCCGTCCCCGTCCCTGTCTCCGATCTCGTCATCATTTATTCACACGCACCTTGAAAACGGCACCCACCGCTTCCCGCTCTCGTCAGATGCCAAGTGTATGGTTTTTCATTTTCCAGTTTTCCCAGCCAGACAGACAATTGCAGCAGTTGAGCAAGGATGTGTGTGTGCGTGGGGGTGGGGTATGCCCAAAGGACCAAATCCTTCAATTCTGAAATCGTTTTCCAGCTCCGTTCCGATCCGCTGTTACTCCGAGATCTTACCTGTAACTGGAGGCGAGGTTCACACCCCATCCACCTCCACACATGTGTCGTTCCTGTGGCCTGTCGCAGATCCCGGCCCGGATAAGTCTTGGCCGCTGACAGGGGTCACAGGGACACGCTCAGCTCATCGAGCGGCAGGCAGGACCTGTAGGATCCGCTCTAGCGTGACCTTTCAACCTTTCAACGCTCCTGCCCCGCTTAATAGTGGCCCAAAGTGATTAATATGCTTCGCGCCTTTTCCAGCCTTCAGAAATGAGCTGCAAGTGAATTATGCAAATGTCCGTTCGAAATCCTTCTGGGAGTCAATAAACTTTGCCTCCCCCAGCCATTCAACCATCCAACCATCCAGTCATCGGAACTCCTGAGGCAAACTCCTACATCGAGAATTTCCATAAAGTGGAAAAACTGAATACAGAAAACGAGTCGATGGCGATGGCGATGGCGATGCCGATGTCGGGAGTCAGAGTTAGAGTCACCCTCTCAATGCCTGAACAACCCAAGAAAACCAAACCAAACCAGACCAGACCAGCAAATGATCATCATCATCAATACCATTAGCCAGAAGGAAAGAACGAGAGAGAGAGGGAGAGAGGAGTAGGGGCAGGGGCAGGGGCAGCAGAAGAGGCTGTGGAGCATCTTCCATGGTTAGGCCCGTGGGCAAGCGACAAACTCCTGACGTTCGGGAAAAACTCGGTAACCGTCAAGACAAAAGGCAACGACGTGACTGTACTTTTGAGCAACGCAACCGCACAGCGCACAACACAGGGTGTTCCCAGTTCTACCGTTCGCTCGCTCGCTCTCTCTCTCTCTCTCTGTTCTCTCTTTCTGCTGCTGTGTGTGTGTGTGTGTGTGCATTGATGACGTCGTTTGTCGACGACGAAGTGGAAAGTGTTGGCCGTTGGTTCCTTCTTCGGTCTCTTCTTTGGTTTCTGTTTTTGTTTGCCTGTTTTGTTTTGACTGCTTTGAACGCTTTGTTATCCCCCAACCCCCCACTGCACACTGCCCACTGCCCACCCCCCCCCCCTGCCCACGTCTCTGGTTGCCATAGCCACTGTCCGCTCTCCCCACTTGTTTGCCACACAGGGCCGTTGCCAGAGAAGCCACTGAGAAGTGGTTGGGTCTCGGGAGGAACGAAGACTTTTGTCTTTTTGCATTAATTATGCTTGGTTCTTGGCTCTTGGTTCTTGGCTCTTGGCTCTTGGTTGTGGGTTCCCGGTTCGCGCTACCCGGTTCCCGTTTCCCGTTTCCCGGTGGCTCGTTTGGCTCTTTGGCTCTGCCACTTGTCGCTGCTCGGTTGAGTGGAGTCGTTCTCGGGCTAAATTAATTTTCCTTCCACCTTCCAGCCCGCGGGAAAGACGGCAAGACTGTTTAATTATGAAAATCGTCAGAGTCGGAGTAGGAGTAGGAGTGGGAGTGGGAGTTTGACTAAGAAAAGCAGAAGACATTGGCCCCTTTTGGTGGGAAACTCCCACGATTGCGATCACTTTGACCGTTTTCCCCTTTCCCCCGCCCCGCCCCCGCCCCCGTCCGTCCGTTGATTGTTTCACTTTATATGCTTCACTTCAGCGGGAAAAGTTCTGCTCTTCTCGACATTTGGCCATGCCTCAATGCACAATTCCCATTAGGACCTGAAACACAGACAAGGACAAACTCATTATGGAAGCCAGGCAATGCAGCAGGTCCTCGTCCTCTCCGCACACCAGACATCAATCTCAACGATCATGATGAGCCACAGTGATACTCGCAATGATGAGGCAGTTGCATAGATACACAGATACATACATACATAAGTGATCGTGTGCCACATTGATAAGCCCTACAAATAAAGCACTCTCCAGCCCCAGCTCCACCTCCACCTCCACCTCCAGCTCCGGCTCTTATCACCACTCCAAGCCCTGTTTGCTCTAGCCACATGGATCCACTCCAGATTTGTTCTCCGCGAGTTCTCCCTAATCTCGAACGTATCTGAGTAAGTGCAAACAAAGGTTTTCCTTTGTCGAGTGCAGCCTTTGATGCATTTTCTGGCTCTTCTTGGTTGTATTTTCCGTTGGGTTTTTCGGGTTTGTTGTTTGCTCTGCTCAAGCGGGCATAAAACTGAAATTAACATGAACAAAGGTGGGCTAATGGAGGGCGGGGAAAAGACAGGTAGATCGTATGGGATGGGATGGGATGGCCAGGGCGGAGAATCGTATTGCACGAGCATGGCAGATCAGGTGCTAATGGGAGTGCCCAGAGCCCAGAGACCAGAGACCAGATCCCAGAGAGCGTACAAATCGCAATACCCCATCCCCAATGCTTGGGCATTGCCCATCCACTTCCATCTTTAGCCACAACTTCAGCGCGGAATGAATCACTATCCATCTTCCCCAAGATCAGATAATCGACTGTTGTTGCACGAGTGCCCGTACCCATAACCGTACCCCTACCCGTATGAATATGTCGCTTTAGCTTTTATTTTGATTTCTTTTCCGTTGTTTTTATGCACTCGACGTGCTGTCTGAAGGTTTCTTTTGTGGCCAAGCAAAAGACCATCTTTCATTTAATTGACTCTGAAGAGAAATGTCATCAAATCTTTCACAGAACTCATCCATTATTGAATGGTCTTCTATTTGTTTGCCATTTCAGATCTGAACAATCCATCAAACTTTTTTTTGTACTTTTGTCATTTAATCGGTTATCAAATTTTGAGGCCAAATCTTGAGGGGAGAAGGAACTGGCCTCTCGTCGCTGTGATCCATCTGCCTAGAGATTCACCAATTAGAATTCTGGCTATCCGTTTAGATGGGAAGTTGGGACACAACTTATAGATAATATATGTATATTTTCGTGATATTCATGTAAATGGATAAATATAGCATGCGATTCCCTCTCTTCCCCCATCTTAATGCTGTCAGACGCCACTGTGGCTTGTGCTGTCCAATCAATCAATTTCCCCCTCAGCCAACAACAGACACAGTCCCCCCACCACGGTGGCAGCATGAGTCATGACCCGAACCCGAACTCGAACCCGTACCCGATTCCAGCTCCAACTCCAACTGAAGCCACGAGTCGCGTTGCAGCCTCCTCGCCGTAGCGCTCCTCCAGCTTTGAGTCGTGAAAAGAGGAGCTTTAAAGCATCGAACACTAAAAAAAACAAGAAGAAAGTTTTTTTTGATTTTGATCCTACTTTGCTTTGGAGCTCCTCAACAGATCGGTGCATGAATTGATAAAAGTTTGGCTGTTTCACGATCTAATGAGCCGAATCGATAACTATAGTTGCAATATACAATATGTACATATGTGGGGGGTCACTTATGCCTCATTCTATGGGTAGCAAACGTCTCTGGAAGATCTTAATACCTCGTGCAGAAGAGTATAACGATGCGGGGGCTGGAGAGGAGAGTGGAGCGGAGTGGAGTGGAGTGGAGTGGAGTGGAGTGCATCTTCGCTGCACAACAGTTACCATGTCTGGCCTGGCTGCAGGAGTGGGAGAGGATAAGCAACAGTGACACGATAACGTGGCTTACTTTTCCCTTCCCTTCTCTCTTGTGGAGTCCCCCTCCACACTCGCTTTAATCTGAAAGATATAAAATGAAATTTGGTTCCCTCGTGTTCTTTTTTTTTTGTTTTTATTATCGGTTTCGTTTTTGATGCTCCGTTTTCTTTTTTTGTGTTTTTTGTTTTTGTGGGTGAACCTTGGGTATTGATGTTGTATTTTGTTGGCCGCAGCGGTTCAATTTATTTGGGGTTTTCTTGTGAATTCAGCGTGTTGCTGGGGACCGATATTTAGTGCGTCACTGGCATGCGGTAATAGTCGCGCGCGTTTCCGCTTACAGCTCTGAGTCACAGTTTGAGTTGGAGCTCAAGTCGGAGTCGGAGTCGGAGTCTGATCTGCCATCGGCCATCGGCCATCTTCCAACTCAGACCATGGCCACAGACCACTCCAAAAGCTTCGGCTCAAAACGAGTTCTACATCTACATCGACTATTATCTAAGTCTTCAGATGATTGGGACATTTCTGCTTGACGATCCTGATGCCCGTTCATCGTCGTCTTCTTCATCTTCTGGTTGGCTGCATTTGTCATTTGAATTAAGGCAAATCTGTGGAAGCCCAGCACAGGGTGACTCCTGTCACTTCGTACAGCACACCACACACACACACACACACTTGCATAGGGAGAGAGAGAGAGAGGCTGAGAGAGCCTACTTGTCGTTTACCTGCTCGCCCAAGACATTTACCTGTTTGCCCTACTACTCGTACAAGACAAACTCCCCCTGTTTTGGGCTTCGTGTTTGTGTTTGTGTTCGTGTTCGGCTCGGCTCAGCTCAGAGTTTGCTCAGGTGAGCGCGCATTTCGTGCTGCAGTAGAAGTTCTTGTTCGTCTCGCAAACCAAACCGGTCTTCTCCGCTCTTTGTCTCCCTCCATCTCTTTCGCTCTGCCTAAACGTCTTTTGTTTGTCGAGGCGCTCCGCTCTTACGTTGGGTCTAAAGCCGAGCGGCCCAAACAAGTTTCAGTCGCGAGACAGTGCGGACGTGTTCGATCCAACCATCCAGCCAGCAGAAACACCACAAAACAGCAGAAACAGTATCCGAGAATCCGAAATCGCGCGCGCGGCAAAAAACGCTGATTTCAATCATATCTTGTTTTTTTTTGTTTTTTGATTTTGTTGTGAGTTGTGAGTTTTGAGTTTCGAGTGTGTGCCGTGCCGTGCCGTGCCTGACAAAAGTTGAAGATTGTATTCGACAAGCCGAGAATAAAGACCAACAAAAACAACAAGTTGTTTGACTGGCAAAAGTGCAAAAGTGCTTTTTAGCTGGAAAACCCATTCGGATAACTCGGCGAGAATCGGGAATCGAGCCTGGAATACATGAATACTCCTCCCATTATAATGCCGGCGTAAGTTTAGAAGACAACGACAACAACAACAACAACAACTACGGTTGTTCTCCGGAGAGAAGCGCACTCAAGATTTGCCACGGATCGGACTCCAAAAGGGGGTATTCCATGGTTCGGGATTGGGATCCATAGAAGTTTTAGTTCCTTCGATCAGTCAGTTTTTGAGACTTGAGCTGGGACTCTGCAACGTGTTCGAAGCTCGAAGTGCTTTAGTTTTCCAACTTACAGAACTTCGAAATCGTTCGAAACAGAATTCTTAGCTGTTTTTCACAGTTTTTCGCTGCCCAGATCTTCCGATCTCCCCTCGAATCGATTTCCAGTTATAGCCATTGACTCTGGGGCTTTGCTTTGTCTTCTCGTTCGCCATGTGGGTCCGCATCCGCACAGCCTCATAACGAATAATCGTATAGCGGTTCCGAATCACTGAGCCAATGAGCCAATGAGCCATTGAGCCACTAAGCCACCGCTAACTTGTTTCCATCGATTTGGCAGCCGCAGTTTTTGGCCTTTTGGGAGACAAGACATCTTTTGGTATGTAAATGTTAGCCCCTTCCCTCCCTCCACTCCTTTGAGGCAGCCTTCGGCGGAAACCGGCTGGAAGCGAGTACAGTGGGCACTCGCCTAATGCATTTATGCTGCTTATTAAAGATTAATCTGCTCATCGCACGCAGCCCAGAGAGAGCCACGACTGGCCTGGCCCGGCTGGCTTCTCAGGCCAATTGTCTTTCCCTAGGGAAAGTCCAGAGAATCACGCGATTCCCCCCAGATATACAGATGTATGTACATATATAAAGAGAGAGACTAGCTAACATTTAAGTGCAATTTGTGGGCCAATGAGGGGGGGCAGCAGGGAGGAGGGAGGTTGAGCACTTTGCATTTTCAATTTGCATTGCCAGGCCATAAAAACCAGTACCCATGCCCCTCTGCACCACTGCCCATCCCCTCCGCATACAACCGACAACTGGTCTCCGCCCCCACTTGAAATGCAAGCCATCAACCCGAACCCCAAACGAAAGACTTGGGCCACAAACTCCGCTTTAGGCCCCGTCTTCGAGCTGGGACATATGTCACCATCCCCACCTTACATATTTACCATACCGAGAACCCACAGCCGAGTACCACCATCATCATCATCATCATCATCCTCATCGATGGCATCGGCTCCATCGTGGTCTCTGGGGCCAGCCAGCATATTAATGTGCGGCCCCAGTGGCGCGCGCGGGTCGGAGAGATGTGTACATACATATGCGTATTTATGGCTAATTCTCAAAATGCTGGCGCATGTCTGGCATATGTAAGAGAGCCATTAGCCCCCACAGTCGGACGGACGATTGGCAGCCGCCTCACGTGCGCCCAACCTGGCCCAACCTGGCCCAAGGCCCAAGGCTGGGCCCGGCGGTCACCTGTCTACCTGAGGGTAGGGTCGCCTCCGCTCCGCCTGTACCGCTGCCAGTACTTTTTTCTATTGCCACTCTTCTTCTTGGCCGTCTGCCATCTACCTTCTTGGCCGTGCAGCGGTGCAGCGGTGCGGCGGTGCGGCGCAATCTGTGCATCTTTCGGGTTGGTTTATCTGTCGGATAGCTGCAGTTTTCCCAGCTCTTCGGGCAGCATCCTTTTGTCTGCGGCAGGTTGCACGTGTTCGGGTTCTCACATTTACCCTGCCCTCCCCTCCCCTCACCTTACCGGTACCAGTTGCAGTCTCTCCCTGCTCTCCGCTCTCCGCTCCCTGCTCTCTGCTCTGTCCCTCCAACCACTGCTCTTGGATTTTCCTCAATCTCTCAATCTTTGGCTGGGAAAAGGGTCAGTTCTTGCTGTTTGTTGTTCTGCCTGGCTCTAAATCTGGCTCTAGCTCTGGCTCTTGTTGCCGTTGTAATTGCGGAAACAGCGGCAACAGTTTTGCCATACAAATTCGTTCTGGCCAAGCGTTTTAGCCCCCGCTTGTGGCTTAACAATTAAAGCTCATAAATCATGGGACTCGAACAGCAAAAAGCAAAAAGCAACAGCAAAAAGCAACAAAAGACCGCAATAATAATAATAACAATAACAATAACAATTATTCAAAGAAAAGAAAAGATTTGATTTGATTTAGCTGCAGGCCAGTTGCTGTTGCCAGCTTGTTTGCATTTCAGATACAAAACCGCTCTCAAATCCATCTGCAGCTGTCTGCCTGTATCTGTATCTGTATCTGCAAATGTATCTGTATCTTTGTCTGTGTCTAGCTCTTTCCATGTCTTTCTGCATCTGTTTGAGATGAATGATTGGGATTGAGGTGTGCAAAGATCTATAAATAGTGGTGCCAGCCATGTTTCAAGGACTACAAGTTCCCCTTCGACTGCTCTTGGCAAAAGCAAAATCAAAAGCAAAAGCAAAACAAAAGCAAAAAACAAAAACAAAAACAAAAACTCAATCTGAAACTCAAACTCCAAACAAAATCCACCAAGTGAGGCTGCAGACCGAAAAACATTAGACAATAGATGGCAGAAAATCCATTTAAAAGCGGGAAATAGTACAGGAAAATTATCCTAGTAGTTGCATTAGATAAGAGTCGATTTTCTGGCTTAAGAATCCTTTAGAGGGATTCGCCAAACCATTTGATGGCCTCCTTTTCCATGTGGCTGCCCTCCCATTTGGCCACACTTCGAGCCAATTGTTGGCCAACAATTAGGCCGAATAATTATGCATGTACATGGCCGAAATTATTCGCAACACTTGCGACGTGGTGTGGCAAGAGATTGGTCCATGGGAGCATGGTCCATGGTCTGGGTCTGTCTCTGGGTCTGTGTCTGTGTCTGGTATTGGGCCATCGAATGGGTGGCTCGCGGCTAATGGAAATTAAAGAGCGTGACGTTTGATTTTGGCCCTAGTGCGCGCATTGTCCGTGTGCTTTGGACTAATTAACATGCAACTGTTTTGTCCAATGAATGGCCAATTACACACACAACAGTCACCCATCCCCCGACCACCTGTGTGTGTGTTTAGTTGGAAAAACAATTAGGGAAAAGCAAAGTAAAACTGGAAACTGGAAATCGTTTGAGTTTTCGAGTGTGTTTGCTGTCTCCCCCCACCCCTGGCCCAACTTCCGCTCGGCTTTTCCGCTTATTAAACACTTTTTCAGCTCCCTTTTACCTCTTCTGTGAGGGCCATAAAAAGCGTCCAGAATTGTCACAAAAGTGCACTCAACTCGAATCGTTGAATATGATTCACTTTTGGGTGGGTCTCCGTCTCCGGCTCCTCCACCGCCTCCGTCTCCCTCCGTGTGTGGTCAAGCGCCATCTGCTGTTGGCTGATGGTTTTCCTGCAGTTGTGGCAGTAGCTAAAAGAGTTTCCGAATAGATTGTACATTTTGTGTGTTTTAATTCGATATTTTTGGAATAATTTTCGCTGTTCGATTCCGCTCTTACTCTTTTCCTTGAAGTACAGTTTTGGCATTGGGAAATTCCCCATGTTCATTGTTAATGCCTTGGAGGAGCCCCTTCCATGGCTTTCTCTTCTCCATACCCATACCCATACCCGTACCCGTACCCGTACCCTCCTCCTGGCATGCGAAGGCTTCCTCTTCGTGGCTTTCAATAAGTACTCTCCCATGGATTGAATATACACTCACTTTTGCTGAATGGTCCATCATGCCCCCCCTCCCCCTCCCCCTTTCTCGGGCCACCTTAGCCAGTTGACAAGTGTTAATTGTGCCGATTCCCAATTCGATTCCAGGTATCGCATGTCTATATAAACGACTCCCAGTACGACTCGGAGTAAGTGTTGTATATCCCATATGTCTCTTGTTTGCATTATTTGTGCGCTGCTGTTGTTGTTGCTCTTGGCCAAACAATTGTAATTGGCAGCGGCAACAAAAGCTAAAGCAAAAGCAAAAGCAAAAGTGAAAAAAGGCGTTTACAGAGAGCCAAGTGTCTCAGCCATATGTCGCATATGGCGTCATTCCGTGCATTCGTGTCGGGGTCTCTGGGATCGTTTGGGCTTGGGCTTGGGCTTGGGTCTGGGTCTGGGCACTGGGGACTGTGCCTGGGGCTGGGTCTGTGTCTGGGGTCGATTCTTGGCTTCGGGTTCTATGCGGAGCGACTTCATTTTCAAGGCGTCAGCAGTTGTCAAGTGGCAACATTAGAGCGCTGACCGCTGCACATGAAATTCGAATTGGCACCACTGCCGCACAGTGCCGCACCATGCCGCAAAATGCTGCATTGGCACTTTGCTCACCGAGTATCAGTTTGGTGGCTGGTGGCTGGCTATCAGGAGATGGAGGAGGTGGAGAACTTTGGGTCCGAGTCTGGACCGGTTTGAGGCGAAACGAAACTTTCGATCGGCCCGGCCTGGCCCGGCCCGCAAATGAGGTCGAGACCAAAAGCGAAAGTCCGACGCCGAGCTCTGTTCTTCGGACAGTTGTTGCTGCTTTTTTGCTGGCCTTTTTTTAGGGTGTGCCAAATGATGATAAAAGCCTGTCGCAGCTGTTATCGATCCAATGAACTCTCCAGCTCCAGCTCCAGCTCCATCTCCATCTCCGTCTAGTACTCCCACTTACAGCAACTGCAACTGCAACCCCTTTGGATCCCTCAGCACGTGCCCAGGCGAAGCCCGAGTTCAAATCGATTCCGAGTTCGTTTCGGGGCTTTGGTTTTGATTACCCTGCAGTTTCGTTTTCCACTTCCGTTCTACGACGTCAACGTCTTTGGGCACTTCCCCTCACAGGAAAACACTCCCCCCCCCCCCCCCCCACTCCCCGAAAATGGCAAACCTTGAGTCGCCTCCGCGCAGAGGTCGCAGCGAACTGACCTAAGCAATTCTTTTTCGAACAAACCTTACAGTGAAATGCCCCACTGAGCTTCAGCGAAACCCAATCGTTTGGCAGAGAGGAGAAGCCACCCGCCACGCGCCACCACACCAGCGCACCACCCCACCACCCCCTCGGAGCAACATGATCAAGTTTCGGTACAAGCGAAAGGAGCCCACAAATGTGGTGGCCCAGGGAGCAGCATCCAGCCAGCCAGCATCCCCGAACCAAAGTCAAAGCCAAAGCCAAAGCCCGGCCTCGCCGTCAGCTGTTATAGCCTCACCCCTGCAGCAGCACCACCAGCAGAAGCACCAGCAGCTGAATCAGCTGATCAGCAACAATGGCACCCTGCCACGGAGCAGTCCCCGGAAGCTGATGATGATGGAGGCGGGCGGCGAGGGGGGCGTGGGCCACAAGGCGGCCACCCTGACGCGCCAGAGCAAGCAGAAGGCGTCGGTGAGTGCTCTGGCCAAGGTGGCCAGCAGCGTGGAGCTGGCGGTACTGGGCTACAACAACAACAACAACAACAACCACAACAACCACAACAACAACAACAACAGCCACAGCCACAGCGGAGGGATCGGAAATGGAACCGCGGAGCGAGATCGCTGCATCAATGCGGTCATTGTAAGTCTGGGAATAGGCTTAAGATTGGATTAGGAATTCCTTAGCAATGCCTCGAGACACATATCGCCTATAAACCATTCGATCCGCTCTGAATCCGACTATAATCGCACTCTTCCATCTCTCTCTCTGTCTGTCTTCCCCCAAAACAGGAACTCTTCCAGCAGCTGCAGACCAGCTCGGAGCCCGCTCTCTGCCCGGAACCCTTGAGGCGCGCCTTGGCCAGTGGACCACTGGCTGGACGACGCTTTCCCCTGGGATGCCTGGGCGACGCCGCCGAGTGCTTCGAGCTGCTGCTGCACCGCGTCCACTCGCACATCTCGTCGGACGATGGCGACTCGTGCGAGTCCAGTGCCTGCATCGCCCACCGCCGCTTCGCCATGCGCGTCATCGAGCAGAGCGTCTGCAAGTGCGGGGCCAACTCCGAGCAGCTTCCCTTCACGCAGGTGAGTGAGTGAGGCAGGATGGGATCGGGCCACAGCTGCCACAGCAGCCACAGCAGGCGGGGTTAACGGTCTAGTCTCCTGACTCCCGACACAGGCCACAGGCCACTTTTGGTGTGGTTCTGTTGCCCCCAACGATCGTGGCATCGCGATCAGTGATCGAATCACAGTTAGAGCTCTGACGTGGGCCCCAGCATCGGAACACCTGCTGCACTGGATTGCTGCTGCTACTGTGGCACTTGCACCGTCTGCCGTCTGCCGCCTGCCACATGGCTAACAGTTAACCGATCGTGGCCGATCGCAGTCGATGTCGATCTCGGGCGATCTGGGAGCGAACGGGTTTGCGCCATGCAGATGCAGATTATGCTCGAAAAGCCGCTGAACCAGTTTTCGAGAGAGACTGACTGACTGACTGGCTGGCTGGCTGGCTGACACCAACGTGTAGAATCGACCCTTAAAAGGGGCAGATCAGTGATCGAGCTGCGATCTGCGATCTGCGATCTACGATCTGGGGCTTACGTCAGCACGTGCCGCAGAGACTGTGGGCGTCGCACTTCCGCCTTGACCATAACCATAGCCATAACCATACCACCTCTGACTACTGTTCTGTTCTGTTCTGTTCTGTTCTGACTGTCTATTCTCTGTCCTCCTCAGATGGTGCACTATGTGTCCGCCTCGGCCCTCACCTCGCAGAAGAGCCTGGCCCTGCAGAGCCACCAGCAGCTGAGCTTCGGCCAGCTGCTGAGGGCTGCCGGCAACATGGGAGACATACGCGACTGTCCGGTAAGTGAACCGCACCGAAACCACTGCAGACACAGGCACTCATCCCTATCCACTCCTCTCCTCTCCACTCCTCTCCGTAGAACACCTGTGGCGCCAAGATTGGGATACGACGAGCTCTGCTCAACCGACCCGATGTCGTCTCGATTGGCATCGTTTGGGACTCGGAGAGACCCGCGGCCGACCAGGTCCATGCCGTGCTCAAGGCCGTGGGGACGAGCCTGCGCCTGGCCGACGTCTTCCACCAGGTCAGCGAGCAGCGCTGGGCCCAGCAGGCGCAGCACGAGCTGGTGGGGATCGTCTCCTACTACGGCAAGCACTACACCACCTTCTTCTTCCACACGAAGCTGAAGGTGTGGGTGTACTTCGACGACGCCAACGTCAAGGAGGTGGGTCCCAGCTGGGAGGGCGTGGTGGACAAGTGCAGTCGCGGCCGCTACCAGCCGCTGCTCCTGCTCTACGCAGTGCCCCAGCCGCCCAGCTCCTCGGCGGGCCTGGAGCCGCTGGCCATCCCCATCGCAGGATCTCTGCCCTCTCCGGCTGCCTCCATCACTGCGGCGGGACTGGCCTCTTCGGTGGTGCGGCGGGCGGTGACCCCCAGCCCGGAGAAGCCCTGCCTGGGCAACACCCGACGCGCCATTACGCCCACGCCCCTGCGCACGCCCACCAACGACTACCAGAACCTGAGTGTCATCCAGAAGAACATCTTCCCCATGCCCATGCCCATGCCCATGGCCATGCCCATTACCATGCCCATGTCGAACGGGGCGGGCACCGATGAGACGGACGCCTACATCAGCCGCAAGACCGTCGAGCACGTGCTGAGTGCCCAGTACCAGAATCTGAGTGTCATCCAGGACAAGATTAACGGCGGCGCTGGAGCCGGAGGCGGAGCCGGAGCCGGACAGGGGTCTGTGTCAGCATCGAATGCCGACAAGGACGGCGGCTTCCTCAATCGGAAGCCCATCGAGGCGATGCTCAGCGCCCAGCTGGCGCGGCGGCAGCACCTCCAGCTGCAGCGCAGCCACAGCGCGGAGTCGAGCTCCGGCCACGCCTCCAACGGGTCCAATGGCAGCTCTCCGCCCAGCGACGGCCTGACCATGCCCGAGCACCTGAACCAGCCGCGGAGGCGAGACTCCGGCAACTGGTCGGGGGACCGCAACAGCGCCAGCTCGGCCAGCTCCACCACCCTGGACAATCCCTACCTGTACATGGTGGCCAAGCGGGGTGTGGCGGCGGTGCCGCAGAGCCCCACGCGCCACGGGCTGCCCTACGACCCCGGTTACGACTCCTTCTCGCTGAGCTCCACGGACTCGTACCCGCCCAAGCACATTCTCAATCCCCAGCTGGCCAAGATACCCGAGGCAGCCATGGGAATGGGAGTGGGAATGGGAGTGGGAATGGGAGCCGGGCCGGGAACCGTTCAGGGAGCAGGAGTCGGCCATGGATTGGCCCTGTCCGGGGACTGCGAGAAGCTCTGCCACGAGGCGGACCAGCTGCTGGAGAAGTCGCGAATCGTGGAGGAGTCGCACGACCTGGAGACGGCCCTGGTTCTGTGCAACGCGGCCGCCGGCCGGGCTCGGGCCGCCATGGACGCGCCCTACAGCAACCCCCACACGATGACCTTTGCCCGGATGAAGCACAACACGTGCGTGATGCGGGCCCGCAGCCTGCACCGACGCATCCTCGTGGAGAAGGGCGCCGAGTCGGAGGCCATGCCCGAGCTGAAGCACATGCGCGAGGGCAGCACCAGTAGCGTGAAGCACGTGCGCCAGAACAGCAAGGACCGCACCCTGGAGAAGGAGCAGATCCAGATGCAGCTGCAGCTGCAGATGCAGCTCCAGATGCAGCAGCAGATGCCCAGCGCCGTGTCCAAGAGCATCGAGATCTACGCTACGCTCCCCAAGCGGAAGAGCCCACTGAAGGCCCTGGCCGCCGCCTCCTGCTCCGGCTCCGGCTCCGGCTCGGCCTCGGCCGTCGGCATGGACGACAATGCCATCGAGTACGAGCAGCAGGTGGTGTCCAGCAGTCTGGCCAGCCAGAAGCCGGAGCGGGAGAGCCGCTCTCTGTTCGGGCGCAAGGACAAGGACAAAGACAAGGAGAAGGAGAAGCGCAGCCGGAGCGAGGACCGGAACAAGCTCACGCGCGAGTTCTCGCTGACGGAGACGCTACTGGTCAACGCCAAGGACACCCTGAAGAAGCACAAGGAGGACAAGGACGAGAAGAAGGAGAAGGACAAGAGCGGCAAGAAGCAGCACAAGATCCGGCGCAAGCTGCTAATGGGAGGCCTCATCCGGCGCAAGAACCGCTCCATGCCCGATCTCACCGAGGCCGTGGACGACGCCGCGCCACCGACCAGTGCCCATCACCACCACCACCACCTGCACCATCCCTGCTCGCAGGCCGCCGCCCTCATGGGCAGTTCCGTGGACGACAGCGCCGTGGGCCTGGGCAAGCACGCCCTGGCCATGAGCGGCTACATCTCCGAGGGCCACTTCGACTATCCCGGCAGTGGGCCGTGCGCCAGTGCGGGGGGCGGCATCGGCATCGGCAGCGGGAGCAATCCCAATCCCAACCTGGAGCGCAGCAAGCTGATGCGCAAGAGCTTCCACGGCAGCGGTCGCCAGCTGACCATGCCCGTGCCCAAGGTGGCCCCGCCGCCGCCCATGCGGACCAGTTCCGCCCTGACGCCCCACCAGCAGCAGCAGCAACAGTTCCACCATGAGGCCAATCTGTCGAACCTCTCCGCCATGAGCTCCAACACCTCCATCAGCGAGGACTCCTGCCAGACCATCATCACGACCTGTGCCCAGGTGCACTCCGAGCAGAGCCCGCTCAAGGACATGCAGATGCTGGGCATGGCCGGGGAGGAGCTGCCCCTGCCCCTGCCACTGCCCCTGCCGCCGCCGATGGAGCTGCCCCCGTACCCGAGTCCCCCGCACTCCGTGTGCCACTCGCGGCAGGCGAGCGAGGACTTCCCGCCACCGCCGCCACCCGAGATCGATCTGGAGCCGCTGAACCAGCAGCTCAGCCAGCTGCAGCAGCTCGAGGCGGCCAACAAGCAGCAGCGCCAACAGCAGCTGGACTCGCTCGAGGGCACCACCAGCATCCTGGCCCAGCTGCAGCAGCGCCAGCATCTGCTCAAGCTGCGCAAGGAGCAGACCGGAGCAGGCACCGGCGGCGACGCCACTTGGCTGAAGGAGCTGCAGGCCAAGCAGGCAGCCGATCTGCGGACGATGCAGCGCAAGCTGGAGGCCTCCTCCCCCAGCAGTGTCCGCGACCTGGCGCACCGCTTCGAGCAGACGGCCACCATACGGTCGTACGCCTCGCAGGAGCTGCTGGCCCAGCCCCAGCCCCAGCCGCAGCCCCGCACCCAGATGAACGGACTGCCCAGCCAGGCGAAAATGGACGCGGATGAGGTGGACTGTGCGGGACCAGGGCGTGCCTCCCTCCCGCTGCCTCTGGGAGGGGCTCACCATCAGCTGATGCTGCCCAAGCCCAAGTACGAGATGTCGCAGTCCCAGATCGCCGAGGAGATACGCGAGGTGGAGCTCCTCAACTCGATGGTGCAGCAGACGCTCAACCAAAGTGCCGCCGCTGGCGCAGGAGCTGGTGTCGGTGTCGGTGTGGGTGTCGGTGTGGGTGCCCCACCCAAGCGGGTGAAGAAGAAGAGCGTGTCGTTCTGCGACCAGGTGATCCTTGTGGCAACCGCCGGCAACGAGGAGGACGACGACTTTATACCCAATCCGATACTGGAGCGCGTCCTGCGCACCGCACAGCACCCGAACGAGAAGGTAACAGCCCAGATGATCCAGCAGCAGCAGCAGAACATGCTCCGACTGCAGACGGAGCCACAGCCCCGACAACAGCAGCAGCAGCAGCAACAACAACAGATGCAGCTGCAACATCAAGTACAGCAGCAGCAACAGCAGCAGCAGCAGCCCTCTCCCATGCTGGGAAGACCAGCGGCAACGGATATGCAGCGATACGTGCAGAGAATGCAACAGCAGCAGCAACAGCAACAGCAGCAACAACAGCAGCAGCAGCAGGAGATGTACCGCCAGCAGCAGCAACAGCAGCAGCAGCAGCAGCAGCATCGCACTAGCATGAGTGGCATCGTCAGCCAGCAGCACCTGCAGCTGCAACAGCAGCAGCAACAGCAGCAGCAACAACAGCAGCAGATCGATAGCCAGTACACCAGCATGCACCGGCCACTGCATCATCCCCATCTTCTGCCCCAAAGCTACTCAGTGCAACTGCAGAAGCACCAGCAACAGCTGCAACAGCAGCACCAGCAGGCATCGCCGCAACTGAGCCTGGGCTACTTCAGCAGTGGCCAGGCAGCGGCCAGCGAGCAGGTGCCACTGCCATCGCCTTATCAGCGAGTGCCCCTGCCACATGGCTACCAGCCCCCAGGCGGACCCTACTACCCCTTGCCAACCCAACAGCAGCAGCAGCAACAGCAGCAGCAGCAACAGCTGATTATTGCCAATGGAAAACCCGCCCAGAAGAAGGTCAGCTTCGAGCCAGGGACCAAGGGCGAAGCCGACTGCCTGCCACTGCCACCGCCACCGCCGCCACCCCAAACGAAGCTGGCCCTGCAGAATGGTCTGCCCGAGTCGGCCAGTCCAGGAGCTCCTGGCTCGGCCCCGGCGGCCATCACTGCCATACCCACCCGCGTCTACAACAATGCCATCGTGAAGGCCTCGGCGAAGGCCGTCGAGTGCAATCTGTGCCGCAAGCGGCACGTGATCGCGCCCGCCGTCTACTGCACCAACTGCGAGTACTATCTGCAGATGCTGAACCAGCGCAGATGATGCACTCCCGCTGCGGGACATCGATTGTCTCTAGTGTAACTTTCTAGCCGTACATGGAAAATGTTAATCTCAAGCAATGCAATGCTGCCACGTCGCCCCTAAGGATCCCACGGGATGTAAATAGGTCGTAGGTGTAAGAATAGGACTGGAGGAGGAGAGTAAGGATGGTCAAGCTGAAGGAGGCTCGATGCCAGGCGGAGGATGAACGTGACTGGAGGTCCCGCACAGTCCTTCTATGGTTCCACATGAGAAGTACCCACTGTGCCCCACCCGCCCCATACACACTCACACACATACGCACACATCAATGTTCCCTGGCACACGCACACAAGCATATACATACGCACCAACGCCCCATATATACTTGCCCCCGAAACTAACACCAATTGTCGCTCCACATCGAACATCGATTAATGCATTCCCCAACAACATACAACCCCAGCCTGGCCGGCCCCTCGCTACCACACTAACCGCATAAGTGTTTTTTTTTTCTTTACTATTCGAAGATTATATCATATATTTTTTGTAATTTTATCCGTATTTTGATACATTTTATTCATATGGTTAGCCAGAAGTTTGAAACTCAGTCGCTGAGCTTCCTTTTGCGAGCTGTTGTCCAACGACACTCGCATCTCAATTTTTTTTCTATATATTAGAGATATGCTTAGTGTTAAATATTACTTTAAATTATTTCAGAACCTATGGATTTGATTTTGATTTTTTTTGCGTAATCTTCGTACTTAAATAGTATTTAACTTCATCAAGAGTTTCTTTTGCATTTCAACGATTTTGTGTATTTATAGTTCTTAAGTCGACCTAATATACATACATACTACATTTAATGATTTTATAATGATTTTCTTAAAACAATTTCTCTTTGCAGAAAACGAGTAACGAGAAAAGAGATGTCTGCATCCACAAAAAGAATGCTAAAGAATTATTTTTCTAAAAAAAATACATACAAAAATAAAAATTACAAAATTTGTTTTCTTATTTGGGCAGTGGATTTTATTTTTTATATTAGGGAAACAACTATATGCAGCTTCATTTGCTTCATTTCAAGGAAAATATTACATTTTTGATTTGAAATGCAACGGAAATTGTTCACAGTGGCGCCGCTGTGGAGCATTTCATGTAGCTGTCCTGTAGAATTCATGTATGGGGCATGTAGAAATTGGAGTTGTGGTCTTTGACATTACATTGCGACTCTACTTAATGTTCAGTGTTCATTACAGATCATGTAATGTATAAAATATAGTAATGTCAAATGTAGTGTAAGAATACGTAGCTTCGGGCTGTCCTTGCTAACGAGTCCACACTTCCAATTGCAGTGGTTTAAACGGAAATTCCATGACAGTGGCCTACATACAGTGGCCACCAAGTACGCTTCAGCCTTGTCAGCGTGTGGACCCAAGGCTGTGTACCCTTACTGCACTGAGTACTGCTGATTACACTAGGCAACAAAATTGATCTTCTTATTTACGCTTCGAAACAAACGGACTATTTCTGACAGATTTGGGGCCTTAGAAATACATACATTTTTATACCCGGTACTCGAAGATTAAAGGTAGTATTAGTATTAGGTATATTAGATTTGTTGAAAAAATGGATGTGTGTAACACCCAGAAGGAAGCGTTTCCGACCCCATTAAGTATATATATTCTTGATCAGCATCAATAGCCGAGTAGATATAGCTATGTCTGTCCGTCTGTCCGTCCGTCCGTCTTCATTAGCGCCTATAGCTCAGAGACTATAAGAGCTAGATCAACCAAACTTTCTATTCAAGCTCCTGCGATATCAAACCGAGACGAGTTTGTTTCAAAGTTTGGCCACGCCTTCTTCCGCCCCCACAAAGGACGAAAGTCTACAATTTTGAAGATACGGGAATGTTGAATCTGGATCAGATCGGAACATTAGTATAGCCAGAAGGAACAAATGAAATTTCAGTGGCCTTCCAAGCGCAGACTCATTCCCTCTCTCTCTCGCACACAGCCGTGTATGTATATGTAGGAAGTAGATTTAGACATGTAGAAAAGACAGATGTAAAAAACGTATGTAAACAAAAATGGAAACATCTAATAGATAAAAATCACCGAAAAGGTTCGACTTAATTTTTTTTTATTTTTTGGCTAAAATTCAATTTGTCTCTTTTGCGAACATGTAATAAATTAAAACAAGCTCACATACATATATACTGACTGAGTACCGGGTATAAAGTAGTGCCGCGGCCGTAGACGCGGCTCACAACGTTTCCCCTCGTTGAATTATTAAGGTTGACCCTAAACTTCCAGCCCCTTGCTGGATCCTTACACCCTATGCTGTAGAATTGAGAGAATTACCCTTGCTGATGATCTTGGTGTACCAAGATTATACCACATTTCTTCCACGGTAAATAAAGCCATGGTCGTGCTTGGGTCAAAGGAATTTGATGATTACTATATAACGAAGACTCTCTATATCTCGGCAGTTCATACGATTTAAGAATATGGATCTTGTGTATGGTGCCCCCCAATACATCGTGTACTAGGACCGTATAGAATCAGTCCAGAAAACTTTTTTATTTTTGCCATGCTGCATCAATTGCCATCTTACTCAATATAATACTTACTCATCTTACTCAACGCATATAATATACGATTCCCATTAGATCGAATAGAAGCTATATGTTGTTGTCGCTTCCGTTTTGCAGACCGAATTATTTCTTGCATGAACCCTTAAGGGTGTTACGCTCGGATTCTATTTCCCTCTACCATATTATGTCTACTACGAATTGCCATCCTCTTCTTAAACTTCTAATACTCACATTCCTTTCTCGTAATTAGTAATAGCAGTTGTATTTGGAATGCATGCTTAGCTCTTTTACTCAGTTTAGTTCTAATATTCCTCGCTTGGTGTCGGATGGGCCACTTTCTGGTGCATATCAGCGCCAAAGGAAAAAATCATTTTTTCCTTTGAATTTGGCATTCAAAATAGTGGCTTCAATAATAGTTTTCATCAATTTTTTAATCAATCTCATCCGGCGTACGTTGAACGTGAATGACGGGAAGCGTTCGTCTGAAATCAACTGAAAGCAGTGTAGTGTGGCTTGTCGGCCTAAAAGTATGTAGGGGAAAAAACGGCTGATTACTCGGGGCCGATTGAGTGGAAGAGCGGCGATGAGAGGAGGCAATTTCTCCGAATGGTTCGGGTCTGGAAGGAGTTCGGAAAAGTGATCCCTTTTTGGTATGGCTGGGGACAGGAAGGTAGAGAAGAGTTAGTTGTTTGACAGAGTCAGAACTAAGAAGTGCGCGCTCGGGGTATTCAAAGTTAAACCGCTTAAGTCCAATTGACAAACCGTCCAGCTGGTAGAATACTTTAATTGCCAACCAGCTTCCCAGGTGGCACAGCAGACCACAGCGCTGGCCTGGCATCAGCGCCAGAACAACAACCGCATCACAGCAAGCGCAGCTCCAGCGTCGCTTCGGAAGCAGGCTCAGCATCAGCGCCACAACAGCGCCAGCGCAGCTCCAGCGTCGCTTCGGAAGCAGGCCCAGCATCAGCGCCACAACAGCGCCAGCGCAGCTCCAGCGTCGCTTCGGAAGCAGGCCCAGCATCAGCGCCACAACAGCGCCAGCGCAGCTCCAGCGTCGCTTCGGAAGCAGGCCCAGCATCAGCGCAACAACAGCGCAGCCCCGCTGCCAGAGCAGCCGCAGAACCCGTGCAAGCGCAACAACAGCGCAGCCCCGCTGCCAGAGCAGCCGCAGAACCCGTGCAAGCGCAACAACAGCGCAGCCCCGCTGCCAGAGCAGCCGCAGAACCCGCGCAAGCGCAACAACAGCATTGCCCCGCTGCTAGTGCAGCCGCAGCACCCGCGCAAGCGCAACAACAGTATTGCCCAAGCCCAGGAGCGGCTAACAGCAGCAACGTCGAACGGCTGTAACAGCCGCCCAGTAACTTTACGTTAGTTTAGGCGCCTTAAGCGCAAACAAAAAAAAATGATTTATTAATTTCTTCCGAGGGGAATGTAAAGCAGGGAAGGGAAGAAGAGCTACGCTCATAAGCAGGTAGTGGAATAGCCCCGCTGTAGGTTTTTTCCCTTTCCTTCATTCCCTTTCCTCTTCCCGCCTAAACCTTTCCCGCCAAGCTCGAGCGTTGCGCCCGCGCTCGGGGAAGCCAAGCGCTAGAGCGAGAGAGGGAACCGGGGCATCGGTACGGGTGAGCGTGCCGTTAGAGAGCTCGTTAGCGCTCTCTCAGAGCTATTCGTAATAATTTCGTTTCAGCCGACGTCGAAGCGCTTCTACGTTGGAGAGGAACGAAGTGTGCATATAAACGCCGCTTAAGAGGTATGTAACAGAACGCTCTCTCCCGCTCTATGTCCGGCCTATGCCGTGTATCCCCCTTTGTTCATCACCCCCCCTTTGATCATTAAATTCTACAGCCTTGCTATTCCGCGCTTGTGTTTGCGTGGGCTATAATTAGCTTCCATGCTAACTTTACGAGTTTATACTTAACATTTTAAATTACCTTTACATTAAATTTACATTTACCAGCTAAAATATTAGAGTTACATTGCACATTTATACGCAGTTTAGGTTAAATATGTTAGGGGGGTCAGTAGAGTTAGTTTATGTCCAATAAATTTATAATGTCGGTAATGTGCTAGTTTTCTTATTGGAGCCATGCGTCGAAGTTCGTTTCTGTCTACCTAGTTTTAGTGGGGCACGGGATCATCGAACAATGGAAGTGGAACCGATGATCATGGTTGGGAGGGCGAATCGCTAGCACACCATCTGCTGCGGATATTTGTGCCACTATTACCTTGTCCCTCTATGTTCGGATTGTCCGCTGCTTTAAGTAGCGTTGTTCTATGTGTGTGGATAGAGTCAACTAGCACGTGAACAATAATTACATTTTTGGTGGCAGCGAGCCCCGTATCGGCACGATTCTTTTCAATACCCCTTCCCTACTCTACCGACTTTGGGAGGCCGGAACCATCACGTGCTGTCGTGGCCCATACCCCCAACACCCGCTCGTAGCGTATAGGTGATATGCTACAGCAGTAACAGTTTCCTGGCGAATGAGCCCCCTTTCTGGTGGTGCACTTGTCTTTTGATTTTAAATGCTGAATTTAACTATTGTGAACTATTTCTGTTGCTCCAAGCGATGTCTGCATGATTCCAATGTGCGAATGGACTTCAAGAACAGACTTGAATCTTTATCCTTGCTGAGGAGCAAGCCATTCAATGATTCTGTTGGTGTCTTCTGGAAGTTGCACTTTTCCGAATATGCGTTATGTATATTTTATTGGTTTTATCTTTTACATTTTCGATCAGGTGAAGAAATATGTATGTTCATATGTCTTCTGGCATTATCATAGTTTTGGCCCCAATTCTATCGATAAAATGACATAAGTATTAAGTCCTTTATTTATTCTGGTAATAGTCCAGATCCAAATAGTATGGAAATCAATTCAGATGTAAGTGGAGCGATATACTTCAATACCCCATGGAAATATATCACCCATTTGGTTCAATACAGATGCTACCGATCATCTTTTCTGTTGACATTAGATAACAGTTTATAGGAACCGATCAGTAGGAATTTCGGAGAGGCATACTAGTAGCTAACAGTCCAGAACATTTAATTAATCAAACTAATTAATCGTAAATGAATTAATCAAATCAAATTTTATCTTTCCCATCGGGTTTGCATTTTTCCCTATTTCCTCAAATCTACCAACATTTCTCAGTTCTCTCATGTGCAGGGACCTTTGTGATCCGATAATGTGCGCTTTCACCGTCATTAAATGCCAAGAGGCTTATCTTTATTAGCTGTTACAAAAATTATTAGCATATTTTGCTACCATTTGTTTATCTCAGTATCCAAATAATCACCAGTATCAGTAAAGTATCAAGTACTTTGAGTTATTATAGATCCTGATAGGTCAATCGATCCATGGAAAATATTCTAAAATGGTCCTTTGAATCCAAGCATTTCGCATTTTATCAATTTTTTGGTAATATTCTATTTTGGTCTATTTTCTAAAAACATCCAATACATCAAGTATCAAGTCCAGTTATCTTGAATTATTTCTTATGCAGACAGCTCCATAAAATGGTTACTTTTCATGATTATATTTCCGTTTGCAATGCACTTAGCACTCATATGTATATATGTATATCCTGAGATATTATCTATCCACTTTAAACTGAAGCGATGGTAAAATCTTTATACACTATTTTTTTGCTTTCCACAGTTTTATCAGTTGATAGACAGATAATGATATCAGATTCTCACTATATTTCATCCTGCTTGAGACAAATTCAATATGTGATTTATGGATGATTTATGGGCTATTCCTTGTAACTTGCAAAATGTAGTTTAACTCTTTTCAAATTCCGACGATTATCTCATGTAGGCTTAACTTGTGTGTACTCGGATTATGTTCCTTTTCGTCAGTGTTGGTTGACTAATAACATAAAAGAAATAGCTAAGCGTTCAAAAGGATTCCGACGATTCCAGGAGTATTATAAGGAAGGAAAAGATTCCGACATTTCTGAGTTCCTTGCTTCATATTCTTCTCCAGGCTTACACTTACACTTACTTGCACTCCACGAAGCTGAAACTTCTCATTTCTCATAAGCAAATCTAAAGTGCTGCGATTTGATCAGCATTTACACAGGCAAGAAAGCGCTTTATCTATTTCTTTATTTTTAAAAATTATGTAGCATTTTGTAGACTTTTTTTCAGCTTTTCATTTTTTTGGGAACTATGATAAAAACATTGATATAATTCTTTAAATAAAAAATGCTTGACGAAGCTTTTATGTTTTATGCGAAATTCCTTGAGTAGTTCCATATAATGCATCGTCTTCCTTTTTGGTTCCTCCAGCGATGCTGCCAAGAGCTCCCGGCACTCTTGTTAGGCCCAACCCAAGTAAAAGAAAGTTGTTACAGTTTTCTACCAGACATTTAATTTTGCAATTCCAATTATATCAGTGTTCTGCGGCACAGGAAACTACACACACATGTAATCTCGCCAATACACATATCTGTAGTCTCCTTTTCCGACTTTCGCATACCTAATCGAAGAGTCCTCGCCAATTCTCAAAGAAACACACACAAATTTCATAACAGCAAAATCAACATTATTGTTTCTTTGCGAATCAGTAAAGACGTATAACGTTTCTACTATACATATTCCTTGCACAGAATAAATATAATTGTTTCTTTTGCGAATCAGTAAGGACGTATAACGTTACCATGCCATTCGTTATACAGAACAAACGACCTTTTTCTTTTTTTAATATGTTTTGGACGTATAACGGTTCCTATTAGTTATACAGATTAAACACATTTTTTTGCTGTTGTATTTTTTCAGTTCAGTTGTATAACGGTATACAGACGTATAACGTTATACAGAAAAAACATAAAATGTATTCATTTTTTTTTAATGTGTTCAGACGTATAACGCTTCCGTTTTTCACATATTTTTTTCAGTTCAGACGTATAACGGTATACAGACGTATAGCGTTATACAGAAAAAACATCAAATGTATTCTTTTTTTTTATGTGTTCAGACGTATAACGTTTCCCTTTTTCACATATTTTTTTTCTGTTCAGACGTATAACGGTATACAGACGTATAACGTTATACAGAAAAAACAAAACACATTAAATTTTTTTTTTGATTGTGCTCAGACGTATAACGGTTCCATTTTTCACTTTTCTTTTTTTTCGCGGGATTCTGTAGTCGCGTATAACGGTGCTTTTCTTGACTTGCTTTTGGAAATGCTTTTTTTGCTTAACACTTTTTGTATATATATATATATTTCTTTCTTTTTTTTTTTTTTTCTTTCTTTTTTTTTCTTTCTTTTTTTTCGAGTTTCGTATAACGGTGCTGCAAGTCTCTTATTTGGCAATGTTTTTTTTCATTTCCATTTTCGAATTCACGGCGCGCTCACGCTTATCCGCTTTGTATTTTTTTTTTTTTTTCGTTATACGCAAATTCGAAATTTTCTGTTTCGGAAAACGTTTCAAGACCACGCAACGCTTCGACGCGTTTTCCGAAACCCGAACGATTGTGTACATGAAAGTATATCTGTGTGTGAGAGTGAAATTGAAGCTCGATTAGTGTGGGGACTGTGGTATGGATTGCAGGAGTCTTCGGATATTGGGGCTGTGAGAATTCAAACTAAAATTGGTGGAAATACACATATAAATGGGGCAGTGGTAACTTGGGAATACACAATGGACGGGGGTTATCAAACAGACAAAACAAACAGAAACAGGTGTCCTCCAGGCAGAACCTGAAAGTTTTACAAGTAGTTTTGGTTAGCGGGATCTTCTCTGAGATGTGGCAGAGCTTCTTGGCTGTGGCCGGATGAGGATGGACGGGTTCGATGGTTCGGTATGCGATAAACTTGGGCTCTCTCCATTGACTCTGCTTCCATATCCAATTCAGGCGGGAGAACAGTCCTCGAAAGAAACCATTTAGCTGCAGGACATTTCGCCAGGACACACAGCAAGTCTCAGCCCTAAGCAAGTCACCAAAAAAGAGTGCATTTTTTTTAACTATCAGAAAGATATTTTAAAAGTCAACGGGGAATTTTAGGTGGAAGCGTTTCGCCGGCCCACATCTGTAGCATTGCGTTGCCTCTGGTTTATGTTCACACGATTTGTCATAAGTCATAAGTAAATTTCCTCATTATCAGCATAGAATGTGACGGTTGCCTTGGCAAACCAACTGCAGGTCGAACGACCAACAAAGGGTTTTTTATTTTTTTTTGCATTTGCATTTGCTTTGTGGATTTTTTGCTCATAATGAGATCTTTTATTAAAGATCGTAGAACGCTTCAATACATTTTGTATTCTTTTTTCTTATGACAAATCGTATAACGTTACAGCATTAATTTTTTTGCTTTTTCTTTTATTTGATTTCATTTTCATTTTTCGCTTTTTGTCTTTTCACTTTTTTATATGTTGTTATAAATTGTATTGTTTTATTGGCATTGCACACAATGTTGTATGAAGGGGACCGGCTGGACGGTTATCCAAAGATCGAGGACTATTGCAAAGCTATTAGAAAGTCTTAATAGGTTGGCTTTCCTTTAGTCAAGGAAATCAATCTAGTTTTTGAGTATAGTGCAGTGATTTGAATAGGATTTTGGTGGCTTAACTTAGCTTGCTTCAACTCTGCTGGGGCCGATCTAAGGAAATGTCCTGCAGCCGGGCTGGAAGTTCTCCGAGTTCCGAACTACCTGTGAATCTATGCAGTGGCAGCTTCTTCTGGGCGGCTATGTGACATCAAAGGCCAGCGACTGGACTAGACTAGCACTAATTTGTAGAAATACCTGGAAATACCTATGGTCCCCGCACCCAGTCCGTTCCCTGTGGCTACCAGGCAGCAGCCCTTTCCGGGCGGACAGAAAACATCAGTTGAGACCCGGGAGATTTAACTCTGACAATATTTAGATATAGGCCATGGATGCGGCTTGATGGGGTGAGGTTTGAACGTTACGATGACATTGGCTAGTTTATACGATTACTGTTGATCGTTATTTGGGGATTTTATAGCACCTGCCTGGGCAGATGTGTGCTCTTGTGTTTGTTTATGTTAGAAGCCTCTCGCCCCTGGCAGCTATCCCGATCTCTACGTTTCGACAGACCGACGTCATGCCTGCGAACGTGCGTGTGTGCGGCGTGTACGTGTGTGGGGAGGTGAACACGCCTACTGTTATACACATCAGGGATGCGTTAGCTTTCTTGCGGGATGTGGTTATATTGCGTTACCGCTCTTATTCGGGCTATGCAAACTGCTCTATGGCCGTCCTGCTCACACGCTTTCGATGGAATCGTTTGGCCGGCGCGACACGAATTGCTGTCCTTTTCATTCCCATGACCAATCATGAAAGAGAGGAGCGTACTCTCTTGGTCCCTCTCATACATATTGCTATCTCAGTCGCTTTCACGTAGTGCCACACGAGTGCTCGCACCGCTTGGTAGAAGTATGTGGTTACGCTTTTTCCCGCACGATGTTCGCGTGTATCCCGTGTGGCACCAAGTGAACGCTTTCCATTCTTTACATTTGCCTCTCGCTCGCGTCGGTCAAACTCTTCCACCGCCAGCGGTACTCTTCGATTCGGTGTGCCTTTCGGGGCCCCATCGCGGCCATACATGCAGTTGCAAGCGTTTTTTATGAAGCAGCGTCCACCAGCCGTCACACCGCCGGTGCGCACCACCCTCGCCGCTGCAGTCCGACTCCTGCCGCGCCCGCAACTGCGAGTCGCCCGAAGACGCCGCTGTATTGAGCGCCACCAGGGATGGGCGCCAGAGACCCAGGGCCATGGCCTCCTCTGATCGTTTATGCAAGATTTCTTGCTTGGTTTATCGGTTGATGGATCGATGGGGTGATGCTAGTGAGTGGGTGATTCTGGCCATGGCCATACGTGAATATTGCAGCACAAGCAACACGAAAGATCTAGGCTGGGGGCCTGGAAAGTTCCACTGCCATGGCGTCACAACAAGCCGTCCGTTGCGTAGGTCTCCTTCGGGTACAGTTTCTCTAATTTCACCAAATCCCCACTTAAACATCGATCTCTCTTGAGATTTTATGGTTTTCACAATTAAAAAAAAGCACTGGTCCTCAGTCAGTCGAGGTCACTGGAAAAAAATGAAAAAAAAAAAAAAACGTTTCACTTTTCTGTATTGGTATTGGTGTGTGGTGTCTGGAAAATTCCTTACAAAGGTTTCGCCGTGTTCTCCGCGTTCGCCATGTCGCTGGCTAGAGCACTTTCAATCGACTGATACACGACTCGCTGACGGACTCGGGCTGGTAACCTCGGTCTGGGCCGCTGTTCGGCCAGGTAGGTGCATATTCGCTTCGGATCCCAACCCCTAAGCCGATGGTCGGCTTGCGTTCCCAGGGGTTCGTTCGAGGCGTCTTTTCCACCGACCCTCCACCTCTTTTATGCAGTTGCAGCTGCCTCGGTTCAAGGCCTTTTCTTTGCACTTAGGTAGTTTTCTTCGCCTTCTTCTGAGGCCTGGCTACTTGCCTGGCGATTGCCTGAGACATTTTTTTTTTTTTTTTCTCTACTTTTGCCATTTTCGCTGCTGGCAATACTGCGTCATTGCAGCGTAATGCAGTCGCTTATGAGACATATGGATATGTATGCCTGTTTAGCTAAAAAACTGTCGTTTTCTTTAACTTTACAGTTCTCATTGAGTAAATCAACTGGCTCGTTGATTGCCGACTTGGATTATGCCCACAACTGCATTTTTTGCAGACAGTTTAACGCATTCACAAATTTTCAAGACCCGTCTCGTCACTGGCTTCGCCATTTCTAGGGATGATATGTGGATACATCGATAAGTATGCTTTTTCATAATATATTTGTAGGCGATTTTGTTTAGTTTGGGGAAAATATGATTATGGATTTTTACCTGGCATATATCAATAGAAAAGCTAGTTTTCTTAATTTAAAAAAACCCGACACTCTTTTTTTCACTTGATTCATTATGCGCGACCCGAGAAACGTTCCGTTCACATCAGCGATGAGCGAAGTCCCCAATCATGGTGAAATTATATATAAGGTGACGTATTCGGCAGTGGTGAGGACCATGGTGAAATTATATATAAGGTGACGTATTCGGCAGTGGTGTGGACGTTATTTTTTCATAGAGGCAAGCGCTAGAAAGAGATGGCAAGCGCTTTTCGCTCTGCACTCTTCGTTTGTTATTGTTTCAGCTGGCAGAGAAGAAAATTTGTCTGCTAATAAATTAAAAGAAATAGTTCAAGCAAAATTATAACATTTTAATTCATATTTAATAGGGCGAAATTCAAATACATATATATTTATAAAGATAATAATAATATGTACAAAACATTACAGTAATATACATTACATTACAGTATATATATAACATAGTTTATTAAATATATGCCGATTTAAAATAATAGCATGTTTTCTTCATTGTACGAGTGCATTCGTAAACAATGAAGAAGAAGAAAACGAAAAAATCGTGCGCTACACAACCTCTTTCGACGACGTTATATAAACTTTATATTATATACTATATACTATAGGAAATCAAATTACTAATTCATTGTTGAAAACTGTTTTTCCGCGTTCCGTTTCCCTTTCCATTGATTGGTGCACGGTGCACAGTGGGACATCAGCCATGAGCGCTTTGGATAACATTAATAAACGCATCTAATAGAGAATTTTCCAAAGCTTTTGTTAAAATAGAAACTTTGGATAATCAGAAATATGACATGAGATATGAGCACAGTGCAAAAATGTATTCAACATTTATTCACATACTGCATCTTTCAGGTGGAATAAAAAGTAAACTAGGCAACGTATGATTCTGGTTTTGGTATCCTTTATTAGGTATATTCATTGTTATCCATACTCCGTCCGTTGCAGTTGCAGTTCTAAAGAAAAACGTATTTTCTAATCCATCTATTTTTTTCGTTGTTTTTCAACATTGACGGGACTTTAAAAAATAAAATACTTAAATTTTACCGAGATTTTGTTTGTATGTGCTCTTGGTATATTCCTTTACCTAAGTTCAATATCTCATTTTGCTGCTCGGATCCGTTCGGCTTACAGATCGACCCAACTGACGCTACCTCGCACGAAAAACAGGCATACGGTTGTATGAACGAGTGTATCCCGAGTGTCATTAAAACCACAGTAGTCATATGCACAAGGTACTTCTTAAACAACCGCAGCAACAACGTAAGTGAGAGTCGAATGTCACGTCATTTGAACACTTGTTGCCTGTCAACCGGTGGTGTGGACATTTGGATACCCTTTTTTCTTTAATTGATATTGAAATTGTGTTTTTAAAGCTGCTTTAAAACGTAATTAATAATGTCTTTTCACAGATCAACATTGGTTTTATCTGTTCATTCAATTGATTTTTTTCCTGTATATATATCGCGATCCCGATCTCGATATAGTACTTTTATGGTTAGCTCTCTGTAAGAGGATCATTAACTACAATATTTCGTTGAGATATTTTCTTCATTCATGGGAGCGATGACAAACATTTCCTTAGTTCTATCATAACTTTTTCCAAGGGGTATGCAGAATGTTGCTCATTCCGTGTTCATGTTGCTCCATGTAGCGGAACATTGTCGCTCATTTCGCGGAACATGTTGCTGGCCCATACAAATTAATGCTGCCAACGGTAAAATACGTAAGTAGAGTCGAGCACGACGTAAATGATGATGCTTCAAATGTTGCAATGATGTTGCGAACATAACATAGAAATACATCGCAAAAACATCGAAAACATAACATATTCGTCAATTTTGATCTTCCGCCTAAAATCTAACCAAGACCCCACCCACTGACCACATAATTGTATCTGATAAACTAATCAATTTTAAGGACTGACACAAAATAACGTCCCCGAAAGAGAGCACGTGTGGTGGATACGTCACCTTATATATAATTTCACCATGTCCCCAATATGAACGCAGTGGCGTTGCCATATAGGACCGCTCCACTGGAAGTACAGAGCAGAGTATATTGATGCAAGGTGTCGGTCGCACTGTGCCCCTCACTGCACAGTGGTATCAATTTTTGGTATTTTCTAATAGAAATTATTTCAAACGATCATAGAAACTTATATGAAGACATCTTTATATCCGACAGAGCATGGGTGTATATGTATTAGATTCATGCAGATGTATATTATGTAATAGCCAGAAGGAAGGATCGTTTCCGATCCCATTAAGAATATATATATATATTCATGATCGTCTACAAAAGGGCAAAAATCTATTTCACCCACAATGTGAAAATACGAGACAAATACAATCATATCACCCCGATTGGATCAGATCGGATCATTGCCATAGCCAGACTGAAGAAACCAATTTGCCGTAGCTGAAATGGAAACTGCTAGAATATTTGTGATTAGGTGGAGAGAGAACAGACCGATTGAAGGCAAATACTGTGTGGTACTTGAATCAAAATATAAATTGAGTACCGGGTATCACAGTTTCGAATGGTTTTTCATTACGATTTGGGCAGGTAAGAAAGGCAACGATTGAAAATGGCAATATGGAAAGTAAAGCCTAATGATATTCGTTGTTATTCACTCTTTTTGTGAATTAAGTACAATTGTGCACTGCATGGAGATACACGGATATTGAATTAGTGATTGAGAGGCAAGCAAATAATGGCACTCGAATTATAATTATTATAATTCGACCGATATTTATCGGAGTACCCCACCTTTGAAAAATATAACTTGAAAGAGCAGCCTTCGGCCCCCGACATAGCTTCGTGTATAATGCATCGGGGGACGATTTCCATTTGGGCGACGCCCTCTTCCAGGCTGCATCCAGGCCCCAGATTGCAGCAATTCCAGCAGATACACACTAGACATCTGCATGAATGCATCCAAAAGGGCAAATGAATCATTCATTCTGAAAATGAGTACACGTTTTTTCTGTACAGCTTCAAGGTAGTGTGAGTGAATTTTGTCATATCGCCTGTACTGTAAAGCTGTTAATGAATACAGCATGTTGGTGTACAGCTGTTAATGAGTACAGCAATGTTGGTGTACAGCTGTTAATGAGTGCAGTAATTTTTGTGTACAGTTCATTCACTGATTGGTGTGCAGTTTACATACTGTACAGTGAGTGAAAATAGGAAGGACAAAAAAAACAGATATGTCATACGCCACAACAACATAGGCTTTAACTTTTATATTTATACAATATATAAATTCCCTTTTCCTGTGAATTCATTGCGCCTGCGTTGTTTTCTTTGCACGCCATGTTAATTATTTCCAAACTACTGAACCCGTATTCTCTCCAGGCACTCATTTGTACAGTTGTGTGACAGAACACAAAATATGCACTCATAATTTTGTTGGGTGTAAAATGTGTTGAAACGAGAAAACACATAGGACTCATAAATGGAGAGTACAACTATCACTGTCACTCCCTTTCAGTGAGACCAGCAAAATACTGTACACTTTTTTTACGTCCTATAGAATATACTGTACAGCAAGAGATGATTGCAGTATTTTTGAGTGCGTATACTACTGTACAGTACTGTCGAGTAGGAAATGAATGTAATCATGCAGAGCTCTAATAGCCTGTTTACACTACAGTTGAGTTATTGAGTTATTGAGTTTCGGGCAAAACTCGAGTTTCATTTACATGGGGCAGCATAGGGGCCCTAGAGGTGGCAAAAAAGTTGAGTTTAGGTTGAGTTTCAGTCGAGTTTTCCGATTTTCCGAATATTTCAACCCTGATCTGCCTATCGTGGAAATATCACCACTAAAAAAACAACAAAAAACAAATGTGATTATGGAGAAAAAAGGTAAACAAACAAATATTTCCTAAAAACAATACTTTTAATACAATTTTATCCCTAGATACGAGATTTGTTTGGTCACTTAAGGCCTTACAGGCATTCCTGGACTTTTGGCACATTTTTAAAAATAAATAAGCAAATAAATGAAACAAAATTGTACTTTTTTAAATTTTTATTTATATATATGTTCATGAAATGGCGTTTGACACAGCAAATAGACACACTACAGTATGATATTCCGCAGAGGATCCTAGGCAATGGCTATTCTCTTCTACAGAGGGATTGTCAGTCGAAAATTAGTGTCTTTCTTTTGGAGTTTGGGCAACAGTCCATCAAGTATGTTGAACGCATGCCTTTCCAGGCGGAAATTTTCCTAAAAAAAGGCATCAGAGTTCTTCGCAACGTCCTCCTCCCAAAATGATCCATATCGCGGCTATTATAATTCAATATTATTATAAAATAGAAGCACTTGAAAATGAAATGCCAATTTTTTACCAGGGTCCAAATGCGTGTATTTAAAATGTTATCCAAATACTCCACAGTTTGTGCACACATTGTCGCCAAATCAATACATCACACCATCGCTGCTTCTAGCTGCGCCGAATACAAAATAAATGTTTCCTCGAAGTTCATATTTGCGTAATTTAATAATTTAAAAAACAACGCACGCTCGTGTTTGCCAGCAAGCCAAAACTCAATAACTCAATAACTCAACTTTTGTGTAGTGTAGACACCAGTTCTGAGTTATTGAGTTTCCTCGGTTATCGATAGGTAACTCACTGTAGTGTAAATAGGCTATAATACACACTAGGCGGGAAGCGACTGTCGATCGTGCGCACTAAACACCTATCTTCTTCTCTTTCCAACGAGGTGGCAGCACTGCGTATTAACAGTAACATTAACTTTAACATTGCAGACGCTCTCAACAGTCCCAGTACCGAACGTTAAGCTCATTTCAAATTCGAATCGTAAATATTTTTATACACAAAAAATTGGCACGATATAAAAGTACAGAATAAAAGCGTACATAACTACAATAGACTATAAATACAATACAAAAAGTAAAAAGTAAAATAAATACGGGAGCGACTAAGACTAAATTCGATTGAGGATTCGCTGAGTGTAGCGTTGATTAAGTATCAGGCTCTTGACGATTTCAGGCCTCCGAGAAATCATTATCGTAGGCATTGTTGCGATAAGACCCATATCCCGGCTCATAATACATCCCAGCCGTCTGCCGACTGGAATTGGCCGTGATCTCCGACGTTCGGGGCTTGCTTACGAGCGTGGGATCGTCCTCGATCTTGCTTTCCTGCGTTTGATCCTTGTACTGATAGTTGCGGGCCAGCCAAAGGAACAACACCATGTCCACCAGCATGAGGCAGGCGAAGAGGGTAAACTCGCCCGATTGCGAGCTGGCGAGCTTGAACTCCGCGATGAACACCACGATCATGTTGCCAATAGCCACCGACAGAAGCCAGCAGGCCTGCAGCACACTCTTCATGCTCTGCGGCGCTTGGGTGAAGGAGAACTCCAGCCCCGTCACCGAGAACATTATCTCCGCCGCCGTCATGGCCACAATCTGCGGCAGCTGCCACAGTATGGACACCGCATTTGGCCCCACTACCTCCAGCAAGTTGTATTCCTGCGAGAGAAACATTTACGGAAATATAGCAAAATGCATACTGATGATACTGATTATGGCTAAAATAAAGAGCTAAAGGTAAGGGAACCAATTTGGCATACTCACATAGCCAGCCTCTGCATCGCCGTTCACTACCAGGCTGTAGAGTCCGCCGGTCTGGGGCTGAAAGCTGGCGGCCCGCTTCCCATTGATGTCCAGCTCGCCATAGCCAACGACGACTTTGTGCAGCTCGGAGAGATTACGGCTGTCCAGAGAGAGCGGGTGGAGCCAGTCGCCCGATCCTTTGAGCTTGATGGGTCCCTCGCCCTTTGGAGTGTTGATCAGGGCCCGGAGCAGTGGTGGACTGTTGATGTTGGGCACACTGTCCAGACCGTCATCAAACTCGTGCAGCGCATTGTCGGCCAGGAAGTAGCTAGTGGCCTTGCCCGGACGCAGATTTAGCTGGCCCTGAATCTTGGCGCACTTGCCTGCCGGATCATGGGCCGTGAAAGTGTACTGTGTCGGCTGCTGTACGGTCAGCGAGAGATCGGACCACATGCCCAAACGGTCGATGCTTCGGGTGGATGGGTCCTGGGCTGATGTCCTGGGGCTCACGTTGCTGATGAACTCGTAGCGACAGGGCATCCCGTTGTACAGTCGCAAGTGGGCAGTGCTGGAATCGTTGGGCAATACACCACTGGCGGCCTGTTCCATCTTCATTTCGAGGCCGGCGGACATGAAGAAGCCCACAGCGGCCAGCAGCAGGCCGACAGTGAGCTTCTGGAGGGGCCGCCGCAGGCCGACCTTGGACAGCAGGGGATAGATTATGAAGTCGAAGAGCGGAATGAAGGCCAGGATGAGCAGGGGATTGACCACTTGCATCTGATCGGGCTTGATGTGGAAGCCCAGCACCTGGCCATCCATGCGCGTGGCCTGGAAGGTCCACCGCGATCCCTGCTGGTCGAACAGGGCCCAGAATATGGGGAATGGGAGGTAAAGGATGAGGATCTTGCCCAGGCTCTTGGTCTCGTGCACCATATTGGCCCCCACCGTGCGTCGGGCGTAGTCGAGGAAGCTGGGCATCGGAGCCGTTTTTCGGAACTTGCGCCAGCCCTTGAATGCATCAATTATGCACTGGGAGACGCCGAAGATCATATTACCCGCGGGCGCATTAATTTGGTAGCGCTTCTTCCCTGCCACAAAGATCACCACGGAGACGAGCATGAGGATGGCCGGAACGCCGAAGGCCAGCGAGAAGCAGTCGTGCTCTCCGAAGCAGTGGACATCCGCTCGCAGGATGGGCGTCACTGTCGTCGAGATCATGGAGCCAGCGTTAATCGCAAAGTAGAAAAGCGAAAAGAACTTGGCCAGCTGCACGGTCTGCTGGGGCAACATGAACTGATCGCCGCCAAAGGCCGACACGCAGGGCTTTATGCCGCCCGTTCCCATGGCGATCAGTATGAGGCCCAGAATGGTCACAGCTCTGTCGAAAAAAGTAAATATTCGATTATCTGCTCTGATGGGCCATGGCTCGAGACTACTGTACTCACTTGGTTGGCATCCCGCTTAGCGGTATGGCGCCAAAGGACACTATCAAGGCCCCCAAACTGTACACCATCGAGAGATACAGTATCGTCTTGTACTTGCCCAGCCAGCCATCGGCGATGAGGGCTCCGATCAGTGGGAAGATGTACACCAGCATGGTGAACACGTGGAAGAGCACCGTCGAGGTCTCCTCGTTGTAGCCCAGCTTGTTGGTGAGGTACAGCACCAGAATGGCTGCGAAAAGGAAAGGATTTCGGTGAGGTCAGGATGTGCCATCCTATGCTAATAGATCGTACTCACTGCGCATGCCATAGTAGTTGAAGCGTTCGCAGAACTCATTGCTGATGATGAAGCCCACCGACTTGGGATACCCTATAAGATCCTAGTCCGGGAGAAAGAGAAGTACGAAGTCCGTGAGCAACAGCAACAATCTCAGTCTACTACAATTACGAGTCACATTTTCTTTATCAGATCAGCCCTATCTGTTGCCGAGTGCTGCAGAACCTTTCCTTATCGATAAGAGAGTTTCGCCTCAATCGCTGACTTGGCTATTTCGGATCCACACACTACCCTCGGACAGTACAAACACAAATACAAATACAACAATGTATAATAAAATGTGGTCAAGTAGAAACAGTTATTGAACAGATTTTCTAGTTCTGCCTGAATGCCATTTGATATGGGTGTTCCGGCCTCTGCCGCTATTGTTTCTGGTTGTCAAAGCCCTTAAAACTTTCTAACCATTTATTGGAAATCTTAAACTCTTTACAGCTCGGGGTTTTTACAAAGGCCAGGTCATCCGAGCATAGGTTGATCTTTAACAGGGGTTCGCAGTGAAAGCCCCACTGGGGGAGGGCGGCCTTCACAAATAATTCACTTAATAATGCACAAAATCACTTTGAGACTTTGGAGCATTGATGGATCTGCTGTTTCCACACACCCATTATGGCCATTAGCCCTTCTGCCAGGGCATTGCAGTGTCGGCCAGGTGGGGATTCCTCGACAGGCGTGTCGCTTTTGATGGCTTTTCTATGTTTATTCTCATGGTAATACGGCATTCAGTTGTCTCTCGTTTTCGCTAGCCAATTCGGTTTCGTTTGGCTTTCGATTCTGTTTTGGTTTTCGTTTTGCCGCGTCTCTTGGCCAAGGTGAGCAACGGCGTGCAAACGGGTTATTTGTTTGGCCCATGGGGCTGTTGGCTGCTGGCTGCTGGCTGTTAGCCGTTGGCTGTTGGTCCATTAATGGACGGTTTTAGAATTCTGCTCACGTCAGGGCCTAGGCCAAGTACCCAGTCCTCTCTCTCTCTCTCTCTCTCTCTCTCTCTCTAGGTACCTCTCCCTCTGTACCCAACTCACCTTTGCTGATTTGCAATTCTCCATGCCAACTGCAGGGGTGACAAATGCCATAACAATCTTTATATAATGATCAGAGTCGGAGTCGAAGTTGGGTACTGGTACGGGTCCGGGTCCGGGGACTGATTGTTGGATGAACCGATCTTGGTCGTGTGCCGGGGATAGCGTTTGGAATCGAACTAAGAATGAGCTGCTGCTGGCCTCGAGCTTTAAAGTTCGATTCGCCGGGCGCCTCTGCCCCCTCCACTCTCCGCTCGGAGCCAGTCACAGTTGTTAGACGTTGAGTTGAGCAAATAAATTAACAAACAATAAAAAAAGAAGCTGCCGGGTGCTAGGCTTGGGCTGGGGCTGTGGCTTGGGCTGGTGCTCCGGCGGATTACAATGAAATGAGCAGCAGAAGCTTATCGGCACTTCAAGCGATTGTCTGAGGCTTGCTTAAGCCACCAACCCACTCTGGGGGCGATGGACCTAGGGGCTGGTGGCAAATGCATTCGCGTGGCCACACCATTAAGTGGGTCAGCCTCATTGATACCCCTTAGTGGACAGGTATGATGACTATACATAAAATAGGACTGACATGAATGAATGGGTTGGTGGGAAGAATCACAGTGTAATAGCTAGGGATTGCAACTGATAGGATTTATAAGCCCACACTTGGGTTTATTCAAAGCCAGCACTCCGTTTAGGGTATTTCGGCGTCGACACCGCCGAAGCAAACGCATCTTTTCTACTCTTGTTTTGATTTTCGCACTGGGCGATTGATTCAATCAATTTGCAGGCAATAAAAGGATCTCGCGATTCGGTTGACACACATTTTGACGAACGGCCGCGGCCATTCAAGGTCGACTGCGGTCGCTTTCGCCGCTGCTGCGAACAGTGGGCCAGAGCTCGCAGCTCGACAACCTTGGAAGCAGAATCAAAAGCAGAAGCAGCGGCAGTGGAAAAGTCAAAGTCAATGGAATTTTGTAAGCAATCTGCTGCGCTGCTTTTTCTATAGATAAAGTACTGGTAAATTACATTACCATTACATACTTACATATGTTACATATGTATGTGTGTTCAACTACATAAAAACGTGTATATAGCGTACTTTCTCAATTGACTATTGAAAGTGATAATAAGTACATACATACCTACATATTTGTACATACATTCGTACATACATGTATGTAGGTAGATGGCACTGCCCTCTCCCATTGCTCTTGCTCTATACTCTCTCTCTCTCTTTCTCTCTGTCCTGCTCTTGGAGTGATTTCTTTTTATACCCTTCTGCAAGGTATAATGATTTGAGCTGATTTTTGTTTATACATACATTGTACATATATGCATGGTAGTACATATATAGTTGTTATTTAAGCGATCAGACAAGTCTTGGTTTAAGAAAATATTATTTAAACAAACTTCAGGAATTCCAGCTTCATATATTTTCAAGTATTTACACATGTATACACATGTATATGTACATATGTGCTACTTATTCGGAATATAATCAAAATATCATATCGGTAACAACAAATTGGAATTATTATCAAATTATGGCCACCGAGGCCACCCTTTCTTTCCTTTCCTGCTTCTCTTTTCTTCCCTCTTAGATGACACGATTTTCTTGCATTCCTTCTCCTCCTCTCTCTTTCTCTGCATTCTTTTCATTCCCACTTTCATGCCACTTTCTGGACTCAATTTTCCTGCATTCCCGGATAACCACCGTTACGGTACTCCACTCACCCCACTCTCTTCCACTTTCTTTTGCTCGGTCGGAGCTTTTGCCTGCTCCTTGGCTGTTTTATCGTCTCCTCCATCCTCCGCTCTCACTTCACATTTATTGTTGTTCTCCATTACAAAAAAGGGCCTCTGCACATAGCGGTACTCACACACACGAACACAGAGACAGTACAACAGTCTTTTTGAATTTTATCAAAATGCCCGAAAATTCACGCACGTTCAATGATTTATTTGGACAACAATTAACAATCGGCGACACAGGTGCAATTAAGACGGGCTGGTCCGCTGGTGACAAGACAAGATCACACAATGAGCGGGGGAGCAGAGGGGCGGAGAGATGCTGGGGCTGGGGCTGGGGCTGGGGCTGGGACTGGAGTCGGGCCACGTTGATGGCTGCCGTAAATGAGCAGCAGCACACTTGCCAAACGATAAATGATGCTCTGCCCCCGTGTTAGCTGCGCTTTTAAAGCGCAGAACGACAACGGTGCAGAGGGAAGCAGCAGCTCAGTCAGCGGCCAAAAAAACGATACGAACAAGAACAAAAACCAAATTAAATTTTTAGATAAACAGCTTGCACGGGGAGAGGAGAGGAGAGCGAGCGAGAGAGAGAGCAGCAGAACTGACTCAATTAACGGCGATCAAATGAAGCTTTGACACTGGCTTTGCTCTCGTGGCAGATCGCTCTCTCTCTCTCTATCTTGCTCTTGCGCTTAGAGCTTAGTGCAGCTGCGACGCAGCGCTGCAGCTGGCGTCAAGCTTAATTTACACATCAGCCGTAAGCGACCTACTACACCCCCAGAGAGCTTTTGCAGTCAAGTTCAATGCTGATCAACGAAGCTGTACGTACCCGTGATTCTCATTCTGTCCCTCTCCCTCTGTATCTGCTGTCAGGCTCCACCATTCGGAATCGAATAAGAACTGGAATAGCGCGCTAAACTAATCTATCTTGCTTGGAACCCCCCTAAACCATCTGCTATCTAAGGATTCCATGGGTGTTGGGTGGCTGCTATCTCAGTTAGGTTTTCTTTACGGCTTTGAGTAACTTTGAGTGGGACTTTCCCAGGCACCCATAAATCTACCCCGGCCATAAAAATTTACGATGCGCATTAGTTATTGTTTGAAGATTGCTGTTTTTCGCGTGAATCGAGTCTCATTGTTCCCAGCTGGGTAGGGGATCGGTTATAGATCGGTTTCGACTCAACTGAGACCAGAAAACTTCATCCCTAGCGCTATAAACATACATTCGAATCGATTCTCCGCAAAAACACACTCACCTCAATCGAGGTCCTGATGATCTGCTCTGTATCCACTACATGGGGCAAATGGGGCAAGTGACGGCTCGGCCTGAGCACTGCAAGAATGGTAAAGACTATAGAGGTGGGGAGGGTAATTGTGGGCAGGAAGTCTCACCCTTGTCGTCAAAATCGTTTAGCATTAACTCCAGATTGGATGTCTGAAAGGTGTACGCCGAGGACCGAGATCGGGACGACGACCGGGACGAACTGCTTGATGCCTGTCTCTTGTAAGTGCCCTTCTTCATAGCAATATCAGACAAATTAATCTCCTCTCCGATAGTTGTGACAGCAGACACACGGCCTCACACAATCAGGGACAGGCGAGTAGTGCAAATTCAATTCATTGAGCAAACAGTTGATATCAGCTTCGATATCGATCTATGACGGGGTCGAGCAGTGCCTGCAGCTCCTCCACTTGAGACATCTATCGCCCTTAGCGATCGAGTATCTGAACCAGGGACAACTCTTCAATATCTTCATCTTGGGGTATATCTGTATCTGTATCTGCATCTGTGTGGGCACTCCAACCTCGACAGTTCGCTTTCGTTTGATATTTATAGCCCCGTTACCTGTCCTTGCCTGGGGGCTAATCGCACTCCGATCCGATCTAATCGTCACCTGACTGATCGACCGATAAGACACCCGCTAAGGCCTCCTACTTGTTACTGGCAATACATGGTAGTACATGGACAAGCAAAACACTAAGTTCTAGGCGCAGAGACGTTCAAGGACACGCACAGGATTGCTCCACAGCGAAGGCAATCGAAGATCGAAGATCGATCCATCGATGCATGTTGCAGTTGCAGTGGCAGTTCCCCATTGAGCCTGACATTCCACAGTCTATTAGAGTGATGGCTATCTCTCTGTGCCAGCACGCAACCCGATTGACTGATACACATAACGTATTCGTACCGTACCGTATCGCATCGTATGCACATACGATCCATCTTAATGGCTTTAATTAAGTGTTACTCAATCGGGCGCATTGCATACCAAAGACACCATGCAATCCCAAGCCGATCGGGCCTGTATGACAATCGTAAAATCGAAAGCAAGAAGTACAACAACAACAAAAAGTTCACTTATCGCCCAGTCACCCCCCGTCCCCCAACCCCCGTTCCCGGCAGCGGCCCCTCGAAGCACAAAGCAATAACAATAACAATAACAACAACAGCACTCGCACAATGAATGGCTTTTGGGCCATCGAGTATAGCCAATAGATGTTTATACTTGTTTCTGGGCATGGCTATAATGATAGCGAACCATAAATACTACATATTCGCAGTTATCGGCTCGTCGATTAAGTTCAGTTCATAAAACAAAACCGACACGAGTCCGGCCCGATTAGATGCCAATCGATGGGCGTAAGCGTCTCTGCTCTGAACCAAATCGAACTGTATTGATTTGACATCCAGTTCCCAATGTCTGCAAATCCTAGCTACTACCTACTCCCCACGTTATCCTTCAGATATTTCTGACCAGTTTCGTCCTGGATGTGTTTTTGTGCCCACAGCTACGCCTATCTATCTAATCCTATTTATAGATTAATTCGATAACGAATATTAGCTCATGTTTTACCCGAATATTCACATAATACATGGTATGTTAACAATACAATGAATGTCTTCTTTACACCAGGTTTTCAGTGTTCTTGGTCGATTGAATATATTGAATATACATATACATATATATTGATTGAATATTGATTGTCCTATTTCTTAAAGAGTGCTCCCTTGCACGTGCTTGCAACCTTTTTTTCTGCAGGCTGACTTAACCCTTAGATGGTTTCATCGAAGGTTTACTATAGCTGCTATCCCTGAGAGCTCTCTCTCTCTCTCTCCCTCTCCATTTGGCAGATATTTGCAGATATCTGATAGAGAGACGAAAATATTTAGTTAATGACTTGACTGACTCTTGCGCCCACCTTCCAGTAGTTCGAAACAGACGAGGCGTGGCACTGAGATAAGTTCCCGGGCAGGGCAATCGAGATGGTCTGACGTTGTCAGTGTCATTACTGTTGGAACCGCTGGATGTACAAAGATGAGAGACGGGTCATAAATAACGGGCGGGCATGGCGAATACGAATTCGAATGTCACCTCTCATTCATTACGGGGACACATAAGAGCGGGGGTCGTAAATACTCATACTTGCCACAGACTGTCGATAACACAACGATTAGGCTTATCGCAGTTAACGCTTTTGTCATCCTTCCAGTGCTCCAGCGACGTCGACAGAGGCAGCGGCAGCAGCAGCAGCACCACCAACAGCAGCAGCAGCAGCACGCGCGCAGTCGCAGCGGGCAGCGGGCAGAGCAAAGCAGCGCAACAGTTAACGGCTTCTTAGCAAAGCTTGCAAGCAGTCGGGGAATCAGTCAGAGTCTGTTGATCGTCGCTGACGGACTTGGACCGTGACACCACAATCCGATCCGATCCGAACCGATCCGATCCGATCGCACTGCACTGCAGCTTTTGTTTGTGCTCGTTGTTTTTTTTGCAGTTGTTGTATATTTGGCTAAATGTTTTAATGTGAGTTACAGTGCGGGCAATGCAATACGATAAATGTACAACCCATTGTACGATACGTAAATCCAAAGACCACAAAAAAAACACACTTTCTTGTTGTAAAAACGAATTTAATGTACATTTTGCTACCTTATTTCATTGCTGTTCATTCTGACCGCTTTGTGTGCTAATTGAACTCTGAAACATTTCGGGCAAAGGATGTTTATGAAGCACGTCTTGCGAGTCGCTTTTTTTTCGTGTTCTTGATTGAATCAGAAAAGAAAGCGCGAGTTTATATCTAAATGCATTAAAAAATATTGTACACGAGTACGAGTACGAGCTATATGTATATGTATATAAATAAATACAAATATTTCTATTCGATTTCAAGTGACGCGTAACGGATGTAAAGCGAACTCCAGCGAAATCCCAGCACTAGCAGCACCAACATGACGGATAAGGAAAATGGTATTGTTAATTATTCTCTAAATGTCCATAATTATACATACATACAAATATCGTAATTATACGATCTCCGATTCAAGTGAGGGGTACGGATATTTTGGTTAAGATTTCATTGGGGGAAAATCAAGGGAAATACTTGGCAATCATTGGATGAATCGATGTGTAATTAAAAGTGTGCGATCTAATCTTTAAGAAATATTCTCAAATATTCAATAATGTTACCGTTCCTATGAAATGGCTACCTTTATTGAATCAATATGTACTTAGATACCTCTAGGAATTACTCTGAGAAGGCTCGATCATCCCCTCTGTCCTCTTCATCCGAATAATGCCCTATCAGGCCCCCTGTGATAGCCTCCCACCTGGAGGCCTATATGTAGGCCGTTGAGTAACGAGCAGTGCTATAAAGATTACCTGTACATACGCGCGTACTCGTATTTAACTGTCAACACTTGAATCGGAATTAGTGGCAAGCTGCAGACAGGCTAAAGAGCCTTTCCCCAGAACTCTGGGCCGTGTGTGCAGGCCCACAAATCTTATCGTGCCGATAAGGGAGTCTGAAGTGCCGAAATCCGAGAGCTGCCCCCGCGACCGGCTTCCTCCTCCGACTTGGCCCAGTAGTGGTTTTACTGTCCGTCACTCTAATTGGGCCCAAAAAAAAGTTGCCAAAATTGGTCAATCGGCACACGCACACACACACAACTGCCATGCCTGCCTCTCCCTGTTTGGCATTGGCGCAACCCCGTTTTGTGGTAGATACTCGTATGTATGTACAAAGTATTACGAATATCTGTATATTCGCATGTATATGTACATACATATAGCATGTATAATTATATATGCGCTTGCACTTCAATGCCAGCCTACAAATCGGTCTAAAATCATTTGCATATTTATAAACGTCGAGGCGGGTGTACGATGCGTCTGGCTGTGACTGACACTACGACTGCGATTTTGCCTGGTATTCCCCATTCCCACTCCCCACTCCCCACTCTACCCCTCCGACAAACAATTGCTGGCGATTGCTTAGACCAATGGATGCTGCTCTCGGCTTGGCTGGCAGCGCAGAACCTGGCCAAACTAGCGGCGGGTTGGTACTGGTCGGTAATTGTACAGATACGTCGGGGCCAGGCCAGGCCAGGAACAAGACAATCAGCGTTACGCTACCGAATATTGGCCCCCATATCTAACCAATACCGATACCGAGCTTGCTGTGATAGATGTTGCGACATACCCCGTTTGCCCCCAGCTTCAATCACACATTCCGGGAAGAGCAAACTGAAAAGCACTCCAACATTGTAATTAAAATTGGCTCGCTATCAGGTTGCTACCTACCCGTCCCGGGTGTCGGGTCGGGTCGGGCCGGGCCGGACCTGGCCATAAACCCGAGCACGAAAAAACAACTGATGGCCTAATCGCTTGTAAATCAGTTACAATCGCTCGATACATGACAAACAAGTGGATAAGAATAGCCGCCGCAGAGCTGTTCTATGGCTCTATGGTTCTGTGGCTCTATGGCGATTGCACGCAGCTCATTCTGGGGCGCTGCTAAATTTACAACCGCAACTACGGCCAGAGCGATAGCAGGCATGATAACGATGGTAGGTACGAGTAATACCGATACGCAGGGCTTGTATGTGCATTGTGTACACATATGTATGTCGTCATTCCACTCGTAGGCAATGTCATCCATCCGACAGGCCGGTCCAACCCTTCAACCGCTCTGAGAAAGATTTATGTACTTGGGATTGGGGATTCGGTGCATCCGCACTCTACCGATAACGTTTCCCATTCAGGAAACATCTGACATGTTTTTCAGATAAGTGGAAAAAGAACCCAGAACTCAAACCATTTTCGGTTAAACAATTTCCAGCTTTCCGATAATCATGGGATTTCCCATTAGTGATCCCAGCTGCCGACCTTCAAAAATGGTGACCCCATGCGTCTGGAATTTAAATGCAATTTGAACAGCGTTACCGAATCCCTTTCATTACTTTTTTGTGGTTCTCTATAGGAAACTCCTGGGAGATGGTGCCACAACGGTGGCATTGACACACATCCGAAATACGCGACAAACGAATGAATAGTTTTGCTTTAATGTGACATTAAGGTACGAGTGCGAGTGCGATTACGAGTGTATGAATGAATTGTCTGGCCGAGAGCGGAGTACTCGAGGAGCAGGCACGATTGGCATGCGTGCCTGTGCGAAATTCCCACTCGACTTCAAACAACCACCGCAACGGACTAAATGATAAGTAATTTTATGTTAATGGATGTCGGATCACTGTAGTGGATGGGGGAGTAGTGTAGTGTACAGCATTTGTTTCCATGGCTTATTGATGCCATGTTATGGCTACATTACTGCCTCTGATGGCAGTCGTAAATGCTGATAAAGCATCGATCGATGGGCCGTTTTGGATAAGCTTCGGGCTGCCGATCCACTCAGACCCAGACCTGATCAAATTCATTCAGCCATGTCCGTCTGCTGGGATATCTTTGGAACTCCCTTACCGATCGATACACACTTATTGATTCCTTGAGGCTGAATTGTACTCGTAATACCCTCGATAAGGCCATGATCACTATCAGACCAGACTCTTCCTGGCTGGATTGATGAGCTTTGATGTGCTCGGCGCACACTGGGATTTGGGGCAGTCGCATCTGGCTATCTGGTTATCTGTAGATGGACACTTGCCCGCTTGTGTCTACATGGACATGTAGCTCCATTGTTGGAGCTAGTCTCATCAACATGCGGATCAACTAGAGCGTCATCGGGCGTGAGGCGAGGCGAGGCGAGGCGATTATGGCGTGGAAAGCCGTACTCCAGGTGAGCGATGGGAGAGCTATCGCGTCAGTCGCGTTATCTGCCACGGCTGTGCACAATGTCTGGGCCAATGGGGGGCTATGGCTATGGCTATGGTTTTTATGGCTCTGCCTCTAATGCGGGAAAATTTATGCCAAGCCGCCGAATTCACACGCCCCTGGGTGGACGCACTCCAGATTTAGATCTGCTACATCTCTTATCTGTGGGTGGATGGGTGTCAAGTACAAGGCTGTCTTTCCCATTCTGATGAAATGCTGGGGAAGGCTGAGTGTCTGAGATCAGTAGCGATTCGCTGGCCAAAGCAGACAATTCGAATGGCATCCGCAGCGGAGATCGTGCCGCTCCTGGGTGGGATCGCTTGTTGGTCGACCTGACTGATCTCCCCTAACTAATCCTCCTCTTCCTCCACAGAAATACTGCCAGCCGCTGAGCCCAGCGAGACGAGTGCCCCAGCCGCGGCTCCTGTACTCCTCGCAGCCCCCATAACCCCACCCCCCACCGAGTCTTCTCCGAGCGATGCTCCGCTTGATGTCCCTGCCGTTGAGGCCCACGTAGAAACTGCGGCAGCAGCGACAGCTGCGTTCGCGGACCCAGAGCCAGTGTCCGAGTCCAAAGCTGAAACAAATGGCAAGGCGCTGGTGGAGGCCAACAAGTTGCCCGAAACCCAAGCCCAGCCGGAGAAGAATGGCAAGGAATGGAAGGAGGACAAGGACTTCAGCAATGTTGCCGAGGCCGAAGGACAGGAGAAGGTAGTATAATCCTTGCTACCGATCCCCACCGCAGCTCTTCATAAAATGCCCCCCTTTTTTCTGTCCGTCCCCCAGAAACTTCCGTATCCCAAATCCGTCTTCTTCATCATCAGCAACGAGTTTTGTGAGCGCTTCAACTACTATGGAATGCGAAGTGAGTGTCGAGGATCCCCAGGATCTGCTAATCCCCATACTAAATGTGCTCCTTTGCAGCTGTGCTGGTGCTGTACCTGAGTCGTCAGCTGGGATACGCGGAGGACACGGCCACAGTGGTCTTCCATGTGTTCACCATGTTCGTGTACTTCCTGTGCGTGTTCGGGGCCATCATCTCGGACTCGTGGCTGGGCAAGTTTAAGACGATACTCTACCTGTCGATGGTGTACATCTGCGGATCGGTGCTGCTGACCCTGGGCGCCATCGGGCCGCTCAACCTGCCCGTGGAAACATTTACGATGCTCGGACTGGCCCTGATCGCGCTGGGCTCGGGCGGCATAAAGCCGTGCGTGTCGGCCTTCGGCGGGGACCAGTTCAAGGTGCCCGAACAGGTCAAGCAGATTACGTCGTTCTTCTCGTTGTTCTACTTTTCGATCAACGCTGGCTCGCTGATCTCGACGACGGTGACCCCGATCCTGCGCGAAGACGTTTCCTGCTTCGACGACATCAACTGCTACCCGCTGGCCTTCGGCGTGCCCGCCGTCCTCATGATCATCTCGGTTGTGATCTTCGTCCTGGGCCGTTCCCTCTACAAGATGAAGCCCCCCGCAGGCAACATGGTGGTGCTGGTTTCCAGCACCATCTGGACGGCCATCACCACCAAGTGCAAGGAGAAGAAGACCAACCCAAGGGAGCACTGGCTGGACTACGCGGACAAGAAGTACGAGCGGCAGCTGATCGACGACGTCAAGGTTCTGATGCGGGTCCTCTTCCTGTATCTGCCGCTGCCCGTCTTCTGGGCACTGTTCGACCAGCAGGGCTCGCGCTGGACCTTCCAGGCGACGCGCATGGACGGCGACATGGGCTCCTGGGACATCAAGCCCGACCAGCTGCAGGTGCTGAATCCGCTGCTCATCCTGGTCTTCATACCCCTCTACGACGTGGCCTTCTATCCGGCCCTGAGCCTCGTGGGCATCCGGCGGCCGCTGCAGAAGCTGACAATGGGCGGCATCCTTGCCGGCATCGCCTTCATCATATCCGGCGTGGTGGAGCTCAATCTGGAGGTGAGTACGATCCCCGATCGATCTCTGTTATTGCACCTGCACCTGCACCAACGCCTTCCATCCATCGATCTATCTATCACCGCTCTCTCCACTTCTCTTTCGTTGCACGCTTTGCTGTCGCTGCTAGAAAACCTATCCCGACCTACCCTACAGCCAGAACATCCAGCTGCGCGTCTTCAACACGGAGAACTGCCCCTTGACCTTCACCAGCAACCTGGTTGGGGCCGAGAGCTTTGAGGTGCCCGCTCTGGGGGCCTACACCAACAAGGACATACAGGTCGTTGGCACCTGGAACATGGAGTACACGATCAGCACCACGGACCCCAACTGCCAGGACATAGCTGGCATAGGAAGCCAACATTTGGCTGAAAAGAAGGCCTGGTCGCTGTTCATCAACCCGCAAAATGCTACCCAGAAAACCTACTGGCAAGAGGACTTCGTGGACAAGCCCTCCGAGAGCCATCCGCTGGTGCGGACCATTGCCAATGTGCCGCCCCAGAGCACGATCGTCTGGAAGAACGCGGACAAGGGCGATGTGGCCTACGAGCAGTACGCCAACGAGACGCTGCTCACACGGGTCTATTCCGCCAACTACGCCGTGTCCATCAATGACGACCACTTGGGCTTCATCGATGTCCACGCCGGAGGTGTCTACACGCTGCTCGTCAGGCAGACGGGCGCCAGTACGTACGATTACGAACTGATCCAGATCACGGATCCCAACTCGATGAACATCCTCTGGCTGATACCACAGTACGTGGTCATGACCCTCGGCGAGGTGATGTTCTCGGTCACCGGACTGGAGTTCTCGTACGCCCAGGCGCCACCCAGCATGAAGTCCGTGCTGCAGGCCTGCTGGCTGCTGACCGTCGCCTTTGGCAACGTCATCGTGGTGATCATTGCCGAGGCGGCGCTCTTCGACTCACAGGCCAGCGAGTTCTTCCTGTTCGCAGGCCTCATGTTCGTGGACATGCTGATCTTCATGGTGATGGCCTACTACTACCAGCCGAACAATCCTGTCAAGGACGACGAAGTCCAGCCACTGACTGGCGATGCCAAGACCGAGATCGAGCAGGGTGTCGAGAACAAGGGCAAGGACATCGACGAGTAGGCTCTCCTGCTGCTCCTGCTCCTGCTCTTGCTCCTGTGTTGTGTATTATATATGTATATGTGTATATGTCAATCCCTACGATTACGATTACGATGCGATCCATATAGCCAGTGTCCATTTCCAATCTAAGTGTAAGTGAAGCTCTGTCGGGCTATTGTTGCATATGAAGTGACATTCATTTAGTTAATCTAATAAAAAGAAAACTACTAGTAAGCCCCGCCTCTTGCCTTTCCTCTGTACTCTGCTGCCGCCCGTCTGCCCTCTGTATTTGTGTATCTGTGTATCTGCCTATATGCCTATGTGTGGTTCTATCTAATTTTCCTGCATCTGAACTATAAGTTGTATATATTGCACCATAGATATTTAGCTGTACTTAGATGGGATGGCATTTCATTGAAATGGCACTGATCCAAGCTGATCCAACAGATGAATCGAAGAAAAACTATTACGGAAAGATCTTTAATATTTATATTAGGACATAACATCAATATATATGTATATATATACATATACTAGGGGACAAGCTCCCTGCACTCTCGCATCGCTCGTGCATCAACCCCCGGCTCCTTCGCTTCGCTCGATAACGCGAATATCGGACGACAAAGACGAACCAAAACTTTTTTGTTTCATAGGGAGAAATATATATATATTTATGATTATTGGAGGGATCTTTCCAAAGCAGAATCATCAATGAAAAGATACGAAACTGGTTCCGAACTGGTTCCGTTCATTACCGTTAGGTAGTTCATGATAGTTCCAGGCTGGAACCATTTGTCTGAACCATTTCAACACTGGTTCAGTGAAGGAATTAAGGAAAATTTCAAAAATTGATTTTTTATTCCCACGAACTGGTTTCGAACTTTGCAGCAAACCTACCCTGTCATCCCCAGCTACGGGAATACGCAGCTTCGGGTCTTCAGCGGTATCCCCGACTGCTCCTACCGCTTCAGCACCAATCTGGGGGCCCGCGAAAGCTTCACGCTGCAGGGCCTAGACATGTACTACTCGGGTAGCGTTGCCACCAGCAACGGCACCTTCACGCTGACCTACACCATCGAGAGTCTTACCACAGGTGAGTCACCCACACACCCTCCAGGAGTCCCAAAAAAGTCAAAAGAATAAGAAACGAGGGAAAACGATATGAGCCGCGTCTGCGCCGCGGCTCTACTTTATACCCGGTACTCAGTCAGTATATATGTATGTGAGCTTGTTGTAATTTATTACATGTTCGCAAAAGGAAAAAATTTAATTTTAGCCAAAAAAAGCAATTTAAGTCGAACCTTTTCGGAGATTTTGATCTATTAGATGTTTCCATATTTGTTTACATAAATTTTTTACATCTGCCATTTCTACATGTTTTTATCTACTTCCTACATATACATACACGACTGTGTGCGAGAGAGAGAGGGAATCAGTCTGCGCTTGGTAGGCCATTTGAAATTTCATTTGTTCCTTCTGACTATATTTATGATCCGATCTGATCCAAATTCAATACTCTGATAGATATAGTCATTTTCTATTATTCTGCGTTTTTGGTTTTCCCGTATCTTCAAAATTGTAGATTTTCATCTTTTGTGGGGGCGGAAGGGGGCGTGGCCAAATTTTAAAACAAACTCGTCTCGGTTTGATATCACAGGAGCTTGGATAGAAAGTTTGGTGGTTCTAGCTCTTATAGTCTCTGAGAACTAGGCGTCAAAAAATTCGATCAGGCATAGCGCCTACCCCTGTGTGTGAGAGAGAGCGAGAGGGAACGATGCATTTCGAAATTGTTTTCTTCATTGTGGCTATATTTATGAGTCGATCTGATCCAGATTCAACACTCTGATAGATATTGTCATTCTCTACGATTCTGCGTTTTTAGTTTTCTCGTATCTTTAAAATTGTGCATGCCACAGATTTTCGTCCTTGGAGTGGGCGGAAGGGGGCGGGGCGACATTTTGAAATACACTTGTAACAGTGCGATAGGACAGGAGTCTGGATACAAAATAGTGTTCCTCTAGCTTTTATGGTCTTTGAGCTATAGGCGCTAATGAAGACGGACAGACGGACAGACGGACGGACAGACAGACATAGCTATATCGACTCGGCTATTGATGCTGATCAAGAATATATATACTTTATGGGGTCGGAAACGCTTCCTTCTGGGTGTTACACACATTAATTTTTTGCACAAATCTAATATACCCCTTTACTCTTCGAGTACCGGGTATAAAAACCATTACCATAACCATGGTATTGAATAATGGACTCTTAGCGAATCTACGTGCCTTGATCGTTTTGTAGCAAAGGATATATCTAAGAGTATACTTACATATGTAAATCTTTTAGTTTTTCAATTCATTAGCAAGCTCTGAAACCCTTAAACGTTTGCCTGTTTAGCCTTAGGATCGTGGCACTCAGGAACTCCTCCCAAAGGGCTGGACCGATTTCTATGAAATTTGTATACCCGATACTCAATCAGTATTGGGGTATATTAGATTTCTGGTTGGAGTGGATGTGTGTAGCACACAGTAGAAAGCGTTTCCGACCCCATAAAGTACATATACACATATATTCTTGATCAGCATCAATAGCCGACTCGATAGGTCGTAGAATATTTTTCATCTTCCTACCACAAGCCACCATTCTTAGTGGTCTCCAACAATCTCCAATGATGAAATATGCTTTGATCTTATTTATAAGGATCCTTGTAAGTCGTTGATTTTGTGAATGCAAAGAGAGGCTTTAGGGGAAGTCTACTTTCATAGGTCATTCAGAGCAGAGTGACTCCTACTGATGCTGATCACAAATACAATATTCCACAGGCTGCACGGAGCTGCAGGATGGCACCCAGGAGCTGTACGAGGCGACGGCGCACACACTATTTCTGCGGCCGGCGCACGCTATCACCAAACACTGGTACGTGGACGAGGTGCAGAAGTCCAACCGATCGCAGTCCTTCGTCCGGACCCTGGCCAATTTGCTGGCCACCACACGTGTGGTGTGGACCGAAGAGGGCAGTGGCAACGTGGTCCTGGACATGCCCGCCCGCAACCATGACCTCACCGAGCTGGTGACCGGAGACTACGAGGTACAGGTGGGGGAGCAGCCATTGACCGATGTCAGCTTGCGGGCCGGCGGCGTCTACGCCCTGGTCGTAGCCCAGAGCCGGGACAGCTTTGTCTCCCGCCTGTTTGAGGTCACGGAACCCAACTCGATGAGCATGCTCTGGCTGGTACCACAGTACGTGGTCATGACCCTCGGCGAGGTGATGTTCTCGGTCACCGGACTGGAGTTCTCTTACTCCCAGTCCCCGCCCAGCATGAAGTCCGTGCTGCAGGCCTGCTGGCTGCTGACCGTCGCCTTTGGCAACATCATCGTGGTGGTTGTGGCAGAGCTGCAGTTCTTCGATTCGCAGGCCAGCGAGTTTTTCCTCTTCGCGGGCCTCATGTTCGTCGATATGCTCATTTTCATGGTAATGGCATACTTTTATATACCCTACGACGAGCAACAGGCGGTACGACGATGAGGGACGCTGGCGTTAGCAAAATAAAATTATTGCAATGGTTTAAATGTAGCAATGTTGTGGCCATCCCTATAATATTCTTACTAAAACGAACATTTTAATAAATGCCTATACATACCTATTATATATTGACGAAATATGCAGGCGAAGGAAGGATTCGAATTTTTACTTCAAGATAGCGAAATCAAATCACGGACTGGACACCTGTTTCTGATAAATCAATACTGGCAGCGCCACTTGTCGGTGTTAACGACAAACCACGACAGAGACACCTGTTGGTCATACAAATTTAACGAAAATACAAATATTGGTGATGCACAGTGGGCCAAAGGAGCTAACTTTAACTGAGTTATACATCAAGAGAGGAAAAATCAGTTTTGGTGAAAAATCACAAAGCTTATAGCCTGTTTACACTATAGCTACGTCTTCGCGTCTTCATGGTTTTCATGGTGTGAGGAAAAAATTCCACACAAAAATTACCTTTTTTGTTTAATCCTTTTTGACACAATCCAATAAAAAAGAGTACTTAAAACTAGCCAGTCATGAGGAAAATTGATTCATTGATCGGATAAAATTATATTTTCAAGGCCGAGAGTCATATTTAGAGAGTAATATTAAACTGAAAACCAAAATTGAGAAATATGATTTCCGACCATGGACTAGGAGCGATTAAATAGCGGGGGGTTAAGTGGGTTAAGTTCGTTTTATTTACAAATGTAGTTAATATGTAGCAGATGTGTAGTTGCCATGGACATTTTTGTTGACCTTCGTTGTTCATTCTTGTAAAAAATGTATTAATTTATCTGTTGGGTTCCGCAGCTTGATATAACCCAGGAAGCTATAGCCAGTGATGCAGCAGTATAGTAAATCTCTATTATTACTGTTCATTGTTTGCACTGCTCTCTGTACCACATTGTCATCTACATACGTGCATACTATATGTTCCCGCACGATGCAGCCCAGTGTTGCCAATTTAGCTAATTTCCCACTAGATCTAGCTTCTTTTAATTGGCATATGCGGGATAAATTATGAAATAGCGGCTAGCGGGAATTTTATATATTTTCCAAGCCTAATCTAGCCTAACATCTAGCATTTAACGCCCATTGGGCGCTATGACACTTTTATTAAACCTGGGGCGTTATGACATGAGCCCTTCTGGGTGTTACACACATCCATTTTTTCAAATCTAATATACCCCTTTACCCTTCGAGTACCGGGTATAAAAACATTGTACCAAATTACATTTTTAAATTGAATTGATCACAATAATCATTTCGCGCCAGTTCGAAGTGTGACCGAAGACTTATCACTATCGATCCTCAGAAATATATCAATTTATTTCAAAAATAAACCATAAATTTAAAGTTTATACACCCATGGAAAATAACTCCTTTATTTAAACAATATAATAATTAAACTCTATCTTTATGCTGGGTATGGATAGCGGATCATGAAATATTTCTATTAAGATCGATTATATCGATATATTACATACATATAAATATGTATGTATCCTAGCAATACTCAATACGCCATATTTTGGGATTTCCACCTAATAACGTAATTAACAGTACTGCACACTGTGTATAAATCCATATAGACAACATATACGTTTTACGTTTAAGTTGATATTTTCTGAAACATAATTCAAGATGCAAAATGAGTGAAGAGGCAAATACTGCTCTTAAGGAAAATAGAAAGAGAAAAGCAGATGGGAAGAAAGCCACTGCACGCACTGCAAATAAAGCCAAAGTGAGAACGTCTCGAACAACTGTTTTGGATTTAAACGAGGATATGGAGAGTCGTATTGGATTAGTTGGACGTAGGAGACCAGCTAAGCTTAGCTCCCTCGATTCTGGGCATTGGAGAGATGTTCAAGAGAAACGCAAGCCATCCATACAAACATATATACATATCTCTCACGAAACGACTAATTGCCTTTTCCCACAGGCGACCATTCACCATACCCCATCCATTTCGGGGATGGTCCGTAAGGTTTCGCCGTTTCGATATTTGTATGCGCCAAAATTTAAATTTAGTGCTGCTAGTTTTTGTTGCGACTAGTGGTAGCTAGTAACTAAACAGGCTATTAAAGGTATTTTAAAGTGCATTGGTTATTTTCAAAATTACCGCCTATGCTCCATCCATGTACGAGCTCATACGCAAAAGGTTTGATCGATCTTTTTTTGGTTTGAACGAACCGCTGGGCTATGGAAAGGTAGGGACAACAGGCAAAAACAGCCAAGGGATATTGCAAGGCTCATTCTAACCTTACCTCACCTACGAACCTACATATGATATACCTTGAGGACAGGGCTGTTCTCACGGTATGTTAGGCAGATGGGGTGGAGTTTAACTTGCAGGCGTTGAATTTTCTTGGTCGTTTTGCCTGTTGTCCAAACCCGCCGTTTTCTCAGTTTTCCGGCAATTTCCCAGCGGGAAATTTTATAAACTTCCTCTGATGGGGTAGATATTTCCAGCGGGTGGATTTGAATGAACGAGAAAATTACAAATATAATAGATAGGAGTTGCTAAAATCAATGTAAACGTTCTCATCGGTTCATTAGTAATTCGATGATATTATCTTTTTACCTTAATTTATGGTTTTCCTTCCAAAATTTGAATTCCTAACTGATTATTTTTATAAACATACAAAACAGTGTAGCCGTAGAGCATGCACATCTGGCCCCACTGGTCGCCGAGTAAAGCACCGATACTATCGTATCTAAAATGAAAAATATCGCCCGTACCGATATGTCGAGCTAATAACAACAAAACTGAAAATATAGCGCGATTTTAGCGAGATCCAATCGCATAAATGGCTGAATAACAATGTATTGTTTGTATGTATTGTGTTGACAATACGAGGCGAATATCGCAGTAAAAAGTGCAGAAAAATGTATGAGAACAAGATCAAGTTGGACAATCTTAGCCCTAGATATGAAACTCTTCTGAATTGACCGGACCGGACCGTCCGACCAAGAGAGCAGGGCCGGGCCGGAATCGCCGGATAGCAGCGAATTCCCGACTTCCACGCTTAGGTCCGGTGCTTGCTGCTGCGGCAGCGCCATTTTGTTTCGCTGTTACGTTCGCTCCTCATCGTGCATTTTTCGTTATTTCGTTTTACACGTCGAATGTGAAAATTCACCACCATACAATATGGCTCTCTCTCAGCACGAACACATTTTCGATTACTAACACAGATGCAGGGCTCGATCTCTCCCTCGCTCTCCGAGCACTGGCTCTCTGTTGCACACATGCCGTCGAGGCCATGCGCCAGAGCAAGATAAGCGTATGGACGAGGCGCGTGCTTGTCGGGGCTGCTCTTTCGTATTCCTCTGGCTATCTATGTGTGTGTGTGTATTCGCATTTTCAGTAAATTCGAAAAAATTTTTGTATATTTCATGGCGACAACGTCGGCCGTGCTGCTTTACTCACAAGAAACGCGCGCTTGTCGAAAAATCGTACGCGCGGTACGTACATATATCGGTGTAGAAATTACTCAAAAATGTTGGTAAAAATCGCTAAAAATTATATAAATTTGTGATCAATGTGCAGTGTGTGGTGCAAGGCATGCGATGCGGCCAAAAAATGATGAAAAATAATATGAAATTAGCGCCAAAAATGCATTTGAAAAATGTGAGACTTCAATGGACATGACGGAGTTTTTTTTTTCATTTCATTTGGGTTTTTTTTTTTTTTGGTGGTGGAACAAAAGCAAAATGAAGAAGCAGAGGAGGAAGACGAAGAAGAAGAGAGCTGTGTGTGTATGAGTGAGAGGCGTACACACACACGCAACACAGAGACGCGCGCGCCAAATGCGAAAAAAGTTTCACTGTTCTCTTTCTCTCTCTCTCTCTCGTCCCTCTCCTTATCCTTCATGGATTTGGTTGTTTTCTTTGAGGCAATTGAAACATACATATGTATATATGTACATGCATATATGTATATATATAAATATTTATATAGAATATGTATTATGATTCGTGAAATTTTTTTTTATTATTATTATTTCGCGCGCTCGTGTGTGTGTGTGTGTGAGTGGTGTTCATAACGTGACGTTGTCGTATGGCGGTTACGTTGTGTCTTTGCTCCCTTGCTCTCTCTCTCTATCTCTCTCCCGTTCCCTTGTGGGAAAAAGTGTGTGAAAAAGGAAATGTGATTCCAAAGTTTATTTTTGTGTTTTGTTGTTTCGTTTGTTTGCAGTTGCCTGTCTTTATAATATGTTTAAGGATTATTGGCTCATTTGTGTACATATATATTCGCAAATAAATGCAGCCACAGGAATATTAATTACAAATAAAAGCTAATAACCGAATGAATCTTAAGTGAAAACAAATTGAAAAATCATTCATGAAACCTAACAAAACGGTACAACAATAACATAACAGAAACGGGAAGGATTAAACACAGTAAAAGCACCGGACAAAAAACTAGCTGTAGTTTAAACGGCAAAAGCACCAGCATCGGAAGCAGCGGCCATATAAATCATTTGGATAAACAACACAAAAAACAAATAAAAGATCTTTAAAGTGTACAAAATGTAAGTTCAATCCACCAGCACGTGGGTGTCAGGCCCTTCCATGGGATCCCAACTTTTTGGATGTCGGTTCGCAAAAGATAGAGGGAGGAAGAGAATGAGAGCCAACGGCTCTGCAGCCGGCAGCTGCATTCCCAAGCAACATTTCCAACCCTCTTGCGTCTGGCCATCGGCCATTGGTAGAGGGGAATCTCGCAAATCGGCTGTTACACTATACGTTATAGACGGATGGTTTATACGATTGGGAGGGAACATCCATGCAACTAACCGATCAAATGGAGCAGGTTTTCCATTGTTGAAATAGGGACATTCCCACCATCAGCTGTCCCAATGGGCAATTAGTGTGAAACACCGACAGCATCGCATCGTTCAAGTTCGTGAAACATTTCTAAATTGACGCCAAAAAAAATGTAAAAATTAAATTGTTTTCCGCAACTTAAACCTAATGTGACGAAAATGAAAACGTCCTTATCAATTGAGCCTTTTCATCGGGGGGTTGACATATGTGCAAGAACAGGCGCTTAGGATCTGGGGATCAACAAGAAACGCTCCAGGAATGGAACTCGCCGACTCAAAATCCAATGAAAAATAACAGGTCCTTATCAATCGGTTTCTCTCATCGGTGGCGCTATGCGATCTCCAGAAGGCATGTGTTTTGTGATAACAAAATAACTGATTGGATTTACATAAATATAAAAATCAATGCAAATATTGAAAGATTTCTAATATCGTGGGCCTTTGCCTTGAGGAATATTCCTTCTTTGGCATTAGTTTAGTTTTCCCATGAACGGGAAATTGGCTCGCAAGAGGAAATTCCTTGACAATTCCGTTTACCACCCCTCCTACCAGCCCCAAAGTACCGTTTTCCACCCATGACGAGCGTGCCTGTTACTCTCGCCCGCCCGCTTGATGCTCTCTCTTTCTCTCTCCCGCTCTCTGGGTTAATGTCAGTTTGCCGGCTACTTTTGTCTTTGCGTTTGCTTTGCCTTTTGCTTACTGTTTGTTTATTGTCGTTTCTGCCATTTTCTTAGCACTACTTTCGCGCCTAAATAAATGCAAAAAAGCATTCGGTTTATTTACGTCCATCAGTAACAGCAGCAGTAGAGCTTGAGTCAGTAACAAAGTGCAACGTAAATAAAGCAGCAATTGTACGGTAAATAAAAGCAAAATGCGTAAATGCACTTGGGATTGGGTCTGTGGGGTAGGGATGGAGAGAGAGATAGAGAGAGAGAAAGGTGAGGTAAGGTCTCTGAGATGAGCGTCCCATAAATTTCATTGATGCTTTTTGGTGAATCCCGCTGCTGACATCGCTGCCGGCGTCACTGTTGACTTCGTTGCTGTTTCGGCCCGCATGTAAACCGGCTTTAAATTCGTGCCACTATTAGCACGATTTATTAACCTAGAGGCATGCGGCAGAGCAAAGCACAGAGAGAGAGAGAGAGTAGTAGATATCCGAATGATTTTGGGCATACTTGCAGATACACAAGCGGCAGCATTCGAAAAGATTCCTCTCTCTCTCTCTCTCTCTTTCGACACTCTCTCTTCGTGCCTTCTCTCGCTCTTTGGCTTGTGTCTCGTGTCTGTCGATATGCCGCCATATTTGCATTTGGCTACGTATTACGTGGGTCATATTGTCATCTCGCTCTAGCACATGCAAAAACCCCTAGCAGCTGCAACTTTTCGAATATGTGTTTGTGTGTGTGTGTGAGCATTTTATTTATTTAAATATTATATTTTTGTATAGTTAGTTTTGTTTGAGCATAGTTCAAGTCCAATTCAAAAGAGTAACAAAAGGAATTTAGATATATTCTTAATGAATTTGTTAATTTTTTGAGCGGAGCCAACATTTGAGGAAACATTTGTTGTTGACCTTTGTTTATCCGAGAGAAAGAGAGTTCTCTCGCGAGACAAAAATGTAACTATTGGATTTACTCTTGGGCAGAAGGGAGGCGGGCCCATTGGAGTATTATTGGAAAATTATTTCGATTTAAATTATCTATCAACCGACGCCTGGCATTTTAATCTTTCCATTTTAGCCCCCCTAGTCCTAGCCCTACTTCCCATCCCTGCTCCACCAGTGCATGCCGTTGCTGTGCGCTGCTTCTTCCCGCCCCCTCTCTCCCTCGTTTTCATACTCTACGTCATCGTCATTGTGCTTTGCCTTGAATTTCTCATTACGAAGCACATAGCGTGCCGTGATGATGATGCCCAGAGCCAGAGCCGAGCGCATGTTCACGTTCGGCATCGGTGTTCGTGGTTGGTTCGGGACACGACTCGGTTCTACGGAAATTCTGTTGAAAACTCAAACTCAAAGTCTACTGTACTACATAATTACAACCGAACACGTTCGTTCGCTTTACTCTCTCTCTCTCTCTCTGTTTTCTCTCTGAGAGAGCAAGTATATGTGTGTGTGTGAGTGACAGTTAATGTTTTGTTTTGTTGCGAGTGTGGAAGCAGAGAACGGGAGACTGAAAGACAACCAGCCGCCCGCTATTGCCGTTTTTAATGTTATTTCTAAGATGTTGTTTTTCTGCCCTCTCCTAAAGGAATAGTGAAGAATAGTGTTAAGGCCTTCCTGGTTTTGTTATCTTCGTCATTTTCTATTTGTTGTAATACACTATCTGGGTTTTGTTGCCTTTCCTTCGTCTTATTTTGCGTCACACAAAGTCACACGAATTCTCGCACACAACTAAGCACGCGCTCGCGCTGTAGCACACACATGGACATGTATGCCGTACACTTGGCAACTAACAAAAACAACAGCTAGTTCGAGTCGTGTGGCGGCAGCTACAGTGGGCCAAATGTGAAATTTGAACCGGGCGCACAAATAATTTCGTATAACCGATGATGGGAATGGAGTTGTGACACAGGGAGACAGCTGATACGAGTGGGAAAAGCGTTAAATGGGAATGGAAATGGAGAGAGAGCTTGTGCCGGCCGGCACAAAACATGCAGACATACGCACATGTGTAAATAAATGTACTCGTATGAATGAATGAATGAACATAAATAAATGAGGCCTTGATCTGTATACATATGTATGTGTGTATGCATTTAAAGTGTGCAATTTGAATGATATTTGTACCACTGTCAAGCGGCAATGGAATATCGGCAAAAAGTGTGAGCGCGAGCGTGCTTGAGTTGTGTGTGTGTGTGTGTGGGACTAGTGCACTAGTATGAGTGTTTAGTGTCAGCTTAGGACCTCGCTCGCGTTCTCCCCCCCCCCTCACCATAGAACGGTGGGCGAGGGTGCTAAAAAAAACTACTTAAAATTTACCTACATACTTGTTTTCCCCGCAGTAGTGTATTGTGTGTGTGTGTGTGCAGCGACAAACAAAGCAAGTTTTTTTTTGTGCATGAATCATGCTTTGATGGACAAAACGACAGAAAATTACAAAAATGTGAGAGCGGTGTGGTGTGTTGCATAGTGTGGTGAATTTCGAAAATACAACACACGCCACACAGCACGTACACCGTACTATGTGTGTGTGTGTGTGTGTGTGTGTGCTTGAATGATGTTGCTGTGTGTGTTGCTTGTTTCTATGCGTGTTGCGTCTCTTTATATATTTCAATAATTGATTTTCGTTTCATCTGGAATTGAATGTAGTTTTTTTAACTTAATTTTGTCAAAGACTGTCTAACCGCCATTTGTCGTCTGCCGTTTGCCCCCTTAGAGATTTGATAACGCACACGAGATGAGTGGAAGCGGGACGACTCTATATGTGGCAGTGTGTGAGTATATGTTGTGTTGTCGGTTCTCTCTCAGAGGTATTTTCGAAATTCGAATCGAGAGAGCGGCATTGTTGGTAACGGAGGCGGTAGTGGTGGCGGCTATGGTTCTCTCTGGCCTTCTCTATTCTCGCTGTTGCTGTGAGTGGCAAAACGGCGGCAAAGTAACTACAACACACACGGTGGAAGAAGCAAAAACATGAAAATGTTTAAGCGTAAAACGCCTGACGAGCGGCGTCGTCAAAACAGAATAGAAATCAAAACCTAAACCAAATCTAAACTCGCAAATAAAAGCAATATAATAATATTATACACTATGTTACGGGATCGACAATGTGGAAGTGCACGGAAACAGATTGTGTGTGTTTTATGCGGTGTGTTGTTCGTGTGTTTTCCGTGAAGTGAGTGGCACTGCCCCCCCCCTCTCCGCGACCCAACTCTTTATTGGCCCCCTTCAGTCGTTCTGTTTCTGTTTTCTGTGTTGTGCTTTCCGTTATCTGTCCTCTGCCGCTTTCTGCTCGTGCCCCTCCTCTCCTCTGGCCCTTCTTGTATGCCGTGTGCCGCCACAAACTTTTCTTTTAGTTTTTGGGTTTTTTGTTTATAAACTATTTGTGCGTGCTACCGCCTTTGTTTATGTAACCCCCGGATCAGTGTTGGGCAATGGGCCCGGACCCAGGCCAGAGTTGCAAAACGCTGTGTTGCCGGCAAAAAAATGGACTTTTTTATTGACAAAAAATGTTTAATCTACATTCCAGATTGAAGGCTCGCTGCTAGCCCGAAAAGAATATAAAGACGACCCACCACAACTGTATCCGCGAGGAAACGCAGGAGTAGCACTTGGCTTAGGAATAGGAGCAGGATTAGAAGCGATAATCGTCGGGCTGTAAAATTGGAGTGGCAATAAAGCCAATAAAGCAAGAAGAGCTGCTGGAGCAGCTGGAGCAGTAGCGGTAGAAGAGGATAATAGGAAACGTAGCGCTCAACGTCGTCCAAATGCCAGCTGGACCAGCCTTAATACGCCCGGCCCAATAGAGCCGCCGGAACAGGAGCGCATGCAGTATCTGGATAATCTGGTAAGTGGATCATTGATTGGCATTTGGATGGGAACTGATTAATCCTCGAATTCGTTTGACAGTTGAGAAACATTGCTTAGCATGAAGCAACGGAGTACACAGCAGCACTATCCATCAATCAGCGGATTATTATTATCAAGGAGAAGCGCGGAAACAATTACATCAGCAGGAGAGGCACTGGAATCCACCGAAGCAGAAGCAATAGCAACGACTGCAGGAGTCGGAGTCGGACTAGCCGAAGGCGGAACTGGTGGCCTTGAAAAATTTGCCAGAAGGACGAAGAGGACTTACCGCAAGTTAGCCACATAATAGGACTAGTCCACGAGCGGGCGATCGCCGCACCGGAGAGGAGACGGACGGAGACGGCCCCGGGCGTGTTTGTTTGTCGTGTGTGTGGTGTGTGTGTGTGTCGGCCGTCTCAGTCAAGCATAATCAGCAGCAGCACAACCAGCATCCACTTGAGGATCAGATACCTTAATAGAAAGAGCAACAGGACCAGGGACAAAAGCAAAAGCAACAACCAGAAGCCTCATTATTAGCCAACAGGAGGAGCTGCAGTAGGAGTAGCAGCAGTAGCATCAACACCAGCACCACCACCACCACCACCGTCGTCATTATCATCAACAACAGCACCAACAACAACAACAACAACAGCATGTCGTCCAACGAACCACCACCTCGCTACGAGCCGCCTGTAGAGCCGGTCAATGGCATTGTGCAGCCACCGGTTGTGCCTCCAGCGGATCGACCCGGCCGCAATACAAATCAATTGCAATTCTTGATCAAAACCGTGATGAAGATGATTTGGAAACACCATTTTGCGTGGCCCTTCCAGCAGCCCGTCGACGCGAAAAAGCTCAACCTACCCGACTACCACAAGATCATCAAGCAGCCGATGGACATGGGCACGATCAAGAAGCGACTGGAGAACAACTACTACTGGTCGGCCAAGGAGACCATCCATGACTTCAATACGATGTTCAACAACTGCTATGTGTACAACAAGCCCGGCGAGGATGTGGTCGTGATGGCCCAGACGCTGGAGAAGGTATTCTTGCAGAAGATCGAGACGATGCCCAAGGAGGAGCTTGAACTGGAGCCGGCCACGGCCAAGGGTGGCAAGAAGAAGGCACGGGCCCCGGCCACGCCCAAGTCAGGATCAGGTGGAGGCGGTGGAACGGGATCGAGCACGGGTGCGACTGTGGCCAACAGCAACACTGGTAGCAGTAGCAGCGGATCCGTCAATAAGGTAGCACCATCGGCCCAACAGTTGCCCAGCATGGGGAGCGGCTTGGCGGTGCAGTCAGCGGGAGCAGGAGGGCATGGATCAGCGACGGGGTCGGGCACAACATCCCGACCCGTATCAGCGATGGGCGGAACGGTTTCATCGACGGCAGGCGGCGGCGGTGCACCGTCCATACCACCGATTAGCACAATGCCACCGCACACAGTCCCCGGCAGCACCAACACAACGACGACGGCCACGACGATGGTCGACGCCATCATAGCCACCGTCTTTCGGAATACCAGCCAGGCCGCATATCCGGGCGCCACCCAGGCGGCGGTCAACAGCTCCTCTCTACCGGACGGCAGCAGCAGTGCGGCATCGGCTGCAGCGACAACAGCGGCGGCGGCGGCAGCAGCAGCGGCGGCAGCAGCAGCAGCGGCGGCGGCGGCATCGTCTGGCGGAGGAGCGGGTGCTCCCGGAACAGTCAGTACGGCGGGTGGCGTGACAATACCATCCGTCAATACCACCACCAATGTGCACTCCTCCTACGTGAACAGCACAGCGGGCGTCGGAGTCGGTGTGGGTGTGGATGCGGTGATACCGCCCCAACAGCCGGCGAAAATGAAGAAGGGCGTCAAACGGAAGGCCGACACAACGACGCCGACGGCCAATGCATTCGAGTCGCCCTACGCCCAAATGGACTCCAAGTCGGCCAAGATAGCGACGCGAAGGGAATCGAATCGTCAGGTAAAGGGCAAAAAGGTAAGGGGTAATGGGCATTGCCAGACGTTGTGCTCATCATTTTTGCTGCATCCCACAGTCAATGCTCCCACGCATATGTTTGGAGGTGATGCCTCTCCTCCCTCCCTCCATCACACATGCAGAATCCACACACTTCCACAAACCCCCCCACCATCACCACCACGAACAGCAGTAGCAGCAGCAGCAGCAGCAGCAGCCCACAGTGGGCCACACACGTGTTCAATTTACCTTCAAAGTGCGCCATTCCCAGTGCTTGCATGTAGCAAACGCCAAAGAAAAGCCTTCTGTCCGAGGCTCCAGCCAAGAGCCAATAACCAAGAGCCCTGCTCAATTGAGGGAGGGGGGTGACACTCCATAGAGAGTTGGATGATATAGGGAAATCTTCCGAATTGTGATCGCCATGTGCCTCAGTATGTTTTAATTTACTTGCATGTTGATACATGCCCCCGCATGTATATGCCACATCCACCTCCACGAAACACAGCCACACTTACCTACCACAAAACACAGCCTCTCCTTAATGGTGTCCTTCAATTTCAATCCGATCACGAATCACGAATAGTAGCACAAGCCACAAGACCCTTCATTCATAGGCCTGAAAAATGATATGCGAAATGCATAATGCAGAATCCAGAATGGAGAATGGGAGAACGGTGAATGGGAGAATGGTGAATGGGGGGGGGAGAATGAGGAACACACAAGAATAGTAGGTGGAAAAATACTATGATTATAGTACGATTATGGTACATAATGAATGAATGAATCAATCAACACACAACACGCTGCCTTGCCTCTTACTCTGATTTCATTTCACATTTGATGTATATATATCGTTTACATGTAAGCAAACAAAAGTGCATACACGTTAAGTTACAGTGCAGCCTGGCTAGAGTGAACAAATGTAAGCAGAACTACGCTAAACACTAGAAGCGACAGTGGGTGTAATCCAATGTCGATTGATATTAATTGTACGGAACAAAAGCCTCAAATATTTGGGGACGTGAGGCAAACGTTGCTGGAGGGATAAATACATTTGTATGAGACTGTACTTTGTTGATAAAACATACATACGAGTATAAGAGTGAATGTTCTTTGAGTTCGATGCGAAGAGGGGCATCATTATCACATCAGAATAGACCTTTGGATGTGTTTTAAGTTTTCAAGATTCCCATAAAAGATCGTCTGAATTGAAGATATACATACTGGTATTTCGGATACGATTCGGTGTGCATAAATAGCTGTTAAATGCAATTGGTTTTCTTTTGTGACTTGTTTTTGTTCTTTATTAAATCATATTAAATAGATTAAGCGGAATCTCCCATCAAAAGGGTAGACTGTAGAGCAGTGTACTTACGATGTCATCCCCTGCCCTGTTTTATGGGAGCAACAGTCTTATTTGGGGGTTCGAGCGACAGGATCCTTGGCAGTAGTAGGCGGTTGTTGGCCAAGCCCAGCCAGCCAGCCAGCCGGATGACGGGATTAGAGTCTAGAGCCAAGAGCCAAGAGTCACGTATGCTGAAATGATGGAACTAGGAAACGGACCATTTAAAGGGGGAGGGTTCACACTCGCTAGGCCGCACTGTACTGCACTGCACTGCACTCATTTATGAGTGGGAACCACCAGTGTGGAACTAGTTCTTCCAATATGAGATATGAGATCGTTGATGCTAACCCAATGCTTTTTGCTTGTTTCTTTTCTGCTTTCTTTTCTTTCTTTTTCTGATTTCTTTCGTTTATGTTGTTTTGCACTCCACTCGAACAACCAACAACCAACAACCAAAAACAACATCAACAACAACAACAACAAAAACAAACAACAAACAACAAATGCATCATCATCAACATCCCACAATATCCTCTGGCCATCCGCACTGAACCACAGGATCTTACATTCCAGGGCTCGGGTTATGCGATGTCGCCGTCGATGGGTGTTGTGCCTGGATTGGCGGCGGGCGTCGCCGCGAGTGTTGCGGCGGCCAAGTCAAAGGAGAAGCTCTCGGACGCACTTAAGTCATGCAACGAGATCCTCAAGGAGCTGTTCAGCAAGAAGCACTCGGGCTATGCCTGGCCCTTCTACAAGCCGGTGGATGCGGAAATGCTGGGCCTGCACGACTACCACGACATCATCAAGAAGCCGATGGACTTGGGGACCGTCAAGCGGAAAATGGACAATCGGGAGTACAAGAGCGCGCCGGAGTTTGCGGCCGATGTGCGCTTAATATTCACCAACTGCTACAAGTACAATCCGCCAGATCATGATGTTGTGGCCATGGGCCGGAAGCTGCAAGACGTCTTCGAGATGCGCTACGCCAACATACCCGACGAACCAGTCTCCAATGCGGCCCATCATCATGCTCACACGCACGGACATGGTCACGGCCATGGACACGGCCAGAGCCACGGTCACGGGCATGGGCATGGGCACGGCGGCTATTCGAGCGCTTCCCTCAAGCACGATGGCAGTGACTCGTCCAGCGAGGACTCCAGCGACACGGAAAACGAGTCCAACTCGGACGAGGAGCGCAGCGCCAAGCTGAAAATGCTCGAGTCCAAGCTGCTCGGTCTCCAGGAGGAGATCCGAAAGCTCTCCGAGGAGGCCTCCGCCAAGAAGAAGGCCAAGAAAAAACTCAAAGAGAAAAAGAAGAGCATCGGGGGCTCTGGTTCCGGGTCGGCCTCTCATCATGGCCATGCCTCGGCTGGAGGTGGCGCTGGTGGTCCGTCCGCCGGCCATGGCGGTGTCTCGGTCCCGGCCAGCGTCGTCGCCCTATCGGCGGGAGGAGCAGCGGGACCCAACCTATCGGCCCTACTCAGCGGTTCGCTGGTGGGGGCCAGCGGAGCGGGCGGCGGAGTGCCCAACGTCTCGGCCCTTCATTCGCACGCCCACGACATGACCCTTGCCATGAACCAACTGACGGGCAATGCGGCAACGACCGGAACAGGCTTCACGCCCGGCATACCGCCACCGGGACCAGCGCCAGGCGGCAAGGGGGCCAACATGGCCAGCGCCATGGCTGCGGCGGGAGCGGGACCTGGGGCTTCTGGTGGAACCGGCGGCAGCAGTAAATCGAAGAGCAAGGGCCAGCGCGGCAAGGGAAGCTCGAGCAACGCGGGAGCGGGCGGAGCCTCCTCTGGAGTGACGGTGAACGCGGGCAGCGGAATCGGTGGCGCTGGCGCAGCGTCCAGCGCTGGCAGTGGCGGAGGCAGTGGGGCCACCGGCCCCAGCGGCAATTCCTCAAAGCGTGGCAAGGGCAGCAGTAGTGCCGGCGGCGGCGGCGGTGGTGGTGGCGGCGGCAGTGGCAGTGGTGCCAATGCCACCAGTGCGACCGGTGCCGGAGCGCGCGGTAGCAGCAAGAAGAAGCCCAGCCAGGTGATGAACTTTGACTCCGAGGAGGAGGACACGGCCAAGCCCATGTCATACGATGAGAAGCGACAACTATCACTGGACATCAACAAGTTGCCAGGTAGGAGTCACAATTCTCTATATTCTCGACCTCGCAGATCCAAATCCGCCAAATCCGTCAGCCAGCTAATAACTGAACTAATCGATGATCGTTTTCACTTCCACAGGCGACAAGCTGGGGCGTGTGGTGCACATCATCCAGAATCGGGAGCCATCGCTGCGAGACTCCAATCCAGACGAGATCGAGATCGACTTTGAGACGCTGAAGCCGTCGACGCTGCGCGAGCTTGAAAGCTATGTGGCGTCGTGTTTGCGCAAAAAAACACGTAAGCCATGTTGTAAGTCTGGAACTAAACCGGGACCACAAAATCTAGAACAAGAGCAAGCACAAGAACAGCAAGGAGAAGAGGATGAATATACAGAAGAAGATGAAGAAGATTTTCGAGGTTTTCAAGATTTTCAAGATTTTCAAGATTTTCAAGATTGTCAAGATTGTCAAGAAGAAGCCCAAAGAGTATTAGTAAAAGCAGAAGTAGAACCATTGCGAATTTCAATGCATTGCGGTGTGGGTGGAAGACCGTACTGTAAGTCTGTAACCGAAACGGGAACGGGAATACAACAAAGCCCCAGGACCAGAGCCAGAGCCAGAACCAGCACAATTAATGCAAGGACATCATATGTAAAACAAGTAGAACCGATCGAAAATGTTAAGCTATTTTTTTATATTGAATTTGTCGTCGGTTTTGTGGCAGGCGTTTGCAATTTCCACATACAATTATAACGAGTGCAGAAAAACTAGTCCAGTTTGAATTACATCTAATTACTTGGTTGATGCTAATCGATCAGCTATCATACACACATAGTATGTGTCTTATGGGGTCGGAGGTGCTTTCCTTTACACCCTCTGCAGAGTAGATTTTTAGAGAAAAATGCCAGCATTAAGAAGTGCAGCAGCAGGAGCAGACGCAGCTACAGCCCCAGCAGCGGCAGCAGCAGCAGCGGCAGCAGCAGCAGCAGCAGCAGTAATAGTATTAGTGGTAGAACGATCTAGGCGACAGCTTTTTTTTTTTTGCTGTTTTGCTCTCTCTCCCTTGCCTTTTAGCACAATTCCAAAATTTTCCAAATTTCCATTCCAAAACGAATTTTTTGTGAAAAATTGCAAACAATTTTTGGAACAAACGAGTGGTCATGTTTTAGTTAGCCAAACTCTCAAGAAAAACAAAAACAAACAAAATGTTTAATATGTACATTAAGTTTTCATTTAAATGCTCCCACCCCCCACTCTCACTCTCACGCTCTCTCTCTCTCTCTCTTTGTCTCTGTCTGTCTCCTGTCTCCTGTATCCGTATCCGTATCTGTTTCTGAATTTTGTCTGTAGCTATGAGAAAATGCATGAACCTCCTATCCCTCTGTTCCAACCTGTTTCGTAGCTTGAGAATGATGTTTTTTTCTTTTGTTGTTGTTGTTGTCTCTGAGAAGGATTCGTTATCCCGTAAACAACCAAGCATGCACCCACCCACCCACACACCAACCAACCAACCAACCACCCACCCACCCATCCATCCATCTATCTATCTATGACCCCTCCTGTCCCTAAACTGCTCTCATTGATCGAAAGTGGATCTACTCTACTAATACGAACACTCTGTCCGTCTCTTTTCGAACCTATGTAGATAAAAAGCCTTCCGGGAAATCAAAGGATGAGCAAATGGCGGAAAAGAAGCAGGAGCTGGAGAAGCGGCTGCAGGACGTCACCGGCCAGCTGGGGGCAAGCAAGAAAAACGCCAAGAAAGGTAAGTCGGAGCCACCCACATCCCCCCACCTACACCTACCTAGCTGCGACCCCCATAGCCCACTTTATACTCCATTATCCATGATCCATACTCCATGATCCATGATCCATGCTCCAAATGACATGAAATGGGAGAATGGTGGCCCCAAGACAATACTAACTAATACTAATGACCAATTGAATATCATTTCCCATAGATGATTCCACCTCGAACAAAGTGGAGGCTGTGCAGCCAGCGAATCCCGTGTCGTCGAGTTCCAGTTCCAGCGATTCATCGTCCTCGAGTTCGAGTGATAGCAGTTCGAGTGACTCGAGCGACAGTGAAGCAGGTTAGGACGCGTTTTGTTTGTTTGTTTTACCTTATAACGCCTTTTTTTTTGTTAGTTTATATAAACATATATATACATATGTATATGCATATATATATATATATATATGTATGTATGTATAGAAACGTTTTTAAGCAGCAAATAAACAAAAATCGAACGGATCGACAACCAACCGACAGCATAAACGAAAAACGAAAGGCATGGGGTTGAGGAAAAGGAAAAGGGACAGCAAAGCGCAAAACAGCAGCAGAACCATTAGGAATAGCAATAGGAGTAAATGCAGTATGTAGCAGATCGGGATGGATTATCTAGGACATAGGAAACACAATAGGGCCCACTCTGAAACTCTGAAGATAAAGGAAGAAACAAACAACCTAATTTTAGGCTAGAAAGTGCGGTGTGCGTGCGTATTGAATTATGTAAAAAATAAGGAGAAACCAACTCAAAAATCGTGTAATTTGAAAGTGAGATTGAAAATAGTGAAAAGATGTGCGAGATGTGGATTAGTGTGTGGGAGTGGTGGCAGTTTGCAAGTTGTAGTCATTTTTGTGGCTTAATTAATTGAATTTGGATATAGATTTATCTAGTTATATATGGATACCTATAATTATGTATATCTTGTAGTGGCACACACACACACAGACACACACGCACGCATCAATATAAATAGGTGTTTTTAGTTTATAATTTTTTAAGGATAGATCAAAATGGGAGTGCCAGAAAGGGAAGAGAGAGAGAGAGAGAGAGAGAGAGTGTTGCTGTTTAATGCTTTGCTTAGCTCTTCTTCTTCTTCGTCATGGGTGGGCGTCTGTCTGGACGGTGGAATGGGTTTGGTGCGCAAGGTGATAAATGGAGAGAGTCCGACTGACTGAGCATCCAGCTCCTACATACCCATAAACATACTCACACACACACACACACACACACACAAACACAAACTCAACTCAAATCAATTTATTGAATTTAGCGCATTTTGTTAATGTTTTGGTGTGCTAAAAAGAATATATATATATATAATAATTGACAAAAAACAAAAAAAAAAGCAATACAACTGGCAAATCTCCCACGTGCAATAGGCAGGGCCCTCCCCCCTACCCCCTGACAAATAAAAGACTCTGGAAATACGTAACAAAAGTGCTATATTATGTTAAAATGCAATTTTTATTCTATTACCCATTGATTTCGGAATTGTTTATTTATGAAAACAAAAGTTTTTTTTTGTATTGTTGTTAGAAATGCCCCAGAACCAAGTTCATGCGAAAAAGTGCAATACGCATTAAATTCTAAGGAAAAAAAGGAATTTAAAAAGGAAAAATTCACGGATGAAGCAAAACAAGAATCCATTTTTAAATCAATTGGAGTAAATTTTTTTTTTTTTACTCAAATACAGAACCTTCGCATAGACACACACACACACACACACACACACTGATTTATGCAGAATTGTTAAACAAATTTGCTGACAAATAACATTTTTTTTTTTATATAAATTATTGTAAAGTTATGCAACTTGGTCCAGGTCTGTCCAGGGGGGGGATGTCCCACCTTAATGCACGCGCCGTGTGCCAAGACCCCTCTTTCAGCCTGCCCCTGACAATCGCACACACCCAAAACAGAGACAGACAAACGGACGGAAACAGTGACAGTGACTGTGACAGTGACAGTAACCGTGAAAAAAAAGAACTCACCACTGCAAACCTTTCTATTACTGATATATACATATATATTTATATATATACTTTTTAAGCTATGTATGTATATATACATATATATATATATATATATAAATACTAATTAGGTCTAGTTTAGCGTATATATATATACACTTCATTATATATACAAATCCATACACACACAGATACATATATATATATATGTATATATATATGTGTATATATATATATATATAGATAAATATATATAACAAAATATATATATGCATATAGATATTATATTTAAGCATTTCATAGGTATTAAACGAATTGTATTTTTAAATGAAAGAAAAAAACAAAAGCAGAACAGAACAGAACACACAAGAATAATGTGAATATACATATATCGTTTAAAATTCGATGTATATATATATATATACATATATATATATATTGAATAAACTAAAAAAAAACAACAACAAATCTTACACACACACACACACAACTATCTAAAAAACGAAAATGAGAAAAAAGCAGAACAGAAATCGCTTACAAAAGCTCTTTACTTTAAGTCTTTTTTGAAAGAAAGAAAAAAAAAACAAAACAAAAGAAAAACAAACAAGTAAACCTTATTATTACCAATATTATGATTATGATTATTATTATTATTATTATGAGAATATGCTGAAAAAAATCGTGAAGCAATTGTGTATTGGGGGCAGCCAATTTCAAAAAGAAAGAAATGATTCCAACTCCAACCAACCAACCAACCAACCTATCAATCAACCAAACCAAACCAATCAAATCAATCAAATCAATCAAACCAATCCAACAAATCAGAACCAACCAATCAATCAGCCGATTTAACAACAACTTTTCATCAAGTCTTATAAACCCAATAGAGCAGCCCTACATGGACAGCCAAGATCAACGAATAAATCGAGCTATAAACGAATCATCCACATAAGACACCACACCACCACCACCACCACCATCTGCACAACTACCACATCACCAACCATCTCCATCAAATGAAATTCTCGTTATTGTCCCCTGCCCGTTAATCGTCCAGTCTTAGCCAGACATATCGACCTATCTCAAAGCTGTAGGATGGCACTCACCTGACAACTCTTCACTGCCACTGTCCCGGATTCAGGTGCGCCGAAGAATGCCTCAAATAAGTGCTGAATGAAAAACCAAATGGGGTCCTTTCAAGCTGTTTGATAGAGGAATCTAAATACAATTTGTAGTTTTCCAGTTAGCTCAGCTTACATGATAACGTTAACGTACGCTTTCCAGCATTCAGCTAAGGCAGAAGGAGTGTAGTTCTTGGATGAACAGGAGGTCCTACAACAGTGCTTGCTTTGCAGAGAACTGAATTATTGTTATTGTATTGATGCCACTGGACCACTGTTCTACACGTGCACGTGTACGTGTATGCACATGAGATAGGGCTTTACAAGCATCTATTTACAGTTTACAGCTTACAGTTTACAGTGGAGAGCCAAGGGAGTCATTTGAAATATTTGAATATATTTTATCCAAGAAGCAGCAGATACTAGGAGCTTCCAAATTCGTATTATTCCCAAAAGGTTCATGGGCAACTAATAGCACACAGCCCTTACACAGCCCTTAGATTCGTCTGACTTTCGATCTGACTCCAGAGTAATCTTTGATTGCATTCTGGTTGGCCCTTGGGTCGGTAGGGATCGCTCCATTGGTCTGCCAGTGCGGAAACCGTGTCACACTCCATCTACTTCCTCCCACTCCCTTCACGCTACTGACGCGACGCTGAAAATTCTTCCATGCAGCTCACAGCTCGCAGCTCGGACAATGGGCTCCCTTGTTCTCCGTCTCTCTGTGGCAGCAGGTGGGAGAGGGAGAGCTCTCTCTTTCATATTTTGCTTACATTAGTAGGCGCCGCTCCAACAAATGCGAATTCCATCCCGGGCTTCGAGCTTCGAGTTTCGAGTTTCTCGTCCACACATCCGTTTATCCGTTAATCCGTTTATCCGCTTATCCATTCATCCATACAGCCACACACATATCGAAACATACTGAATACATGCATACATACACTTGGGCATAGTGTGATCTGATTTGATCCCTGGCCTGGTCCAGGGAATCCACTGAGCATCATTAACATTATTTGTATGGCTTCATGTTTGAGTGTGGGCTCTTGGGACCCGTGGTCTCGCACTAGCCGTTAGAATAAATATGTAGTCGTAGAATCCATTGAAACCACATTGAAACAGGATGCAAAACCACAGCAGCAGGAAACCACTCTTCAGGCTAGGTCCACGTACACCCACTCCCCACCCCCCCACACATACACACAAATACACACACACACACACAAACTATGTGTAAAATATAATAATAATTGAATCAGAACTATAACCCCCCCTCTAATAATACCAAATGTTGAACAATTACCAATATAGTATGTTTAAAATAATGAAAGAAAACAAAACAAAACAAAACAAAAAAAAACCAAAAGCAAAAGCAAATGCAAACGCAAACGCAAAAAGCCAATATGCAACAAAAATATATTTGAAATTCTCTATACACTTGCAGACAATGTGTAAAAAACAAAGAAGGTATGAAAAGCTTCGAAGCGAAAGAGAACAAGAAACAAAAAAAGCAAAAAGAATTCAATAAAACAAAAAACCATAAGAAGCCTACAACAACAAAAAGAACTGGACGCATCTAGCTGTAAACATATATCGGGACATCGAGAAAGAGAGAGAGAGAGAGAGAGGTGCAGTTTATGTTTATGACGTAGACAGGCAGAGAGGGAGAGAGCGCGCGCGGGTGGGTTGTGTTGGGTGCGGTCCAGTCCAGTCCAGTCCAGATACATAGTGGGACAAGATAGCCGATGATAGCCCCCGTCCCCGATAAAGACAAAAAGATGGACTCCATTCAGGGCAGGGAGTTGTGAAATATGCATGTATAGAGGGCGGGACAGGGTCCTCTCGACTGAAATTCTACCCTGTATGCAGTAGTACGGTCAAATATCAATATTATTTATTGTTTGAAATGTTTTGTGTATCGTGGCAGCGAATGGAACTGAAATACAAACAAGTAGCACAATTCGCGATAAATTCATATCGCACTTTCATCTACAATCTACAATCTAAAGTCTAAAATCGAGAATAACGTAAACTCTCTGTGATTTTTTTCTATTCTATACATATATGTGTACATACATACATATTTACAATACATGAACTAATAACTCTGTGTTCGTTACATGTTGCGTTTATTTGTGGCAATTTTTTTTCCCCTCTCCTCTCCCCACCCCACTACCCATTTACCTTATGTGTAATGTATATGTATTTGTACAAAATATGAAGGAACGGTTCTTCCAGCAGACAAGGCTTCCATGCCCCTCAAAGTCAGGAACAACCCACTATACCTCCCAGTTCATTCGATTCGATTCGATCCGATCCGATTTAAGAAGGCAGCTGACCAATAAACAATAAATATAACCGATAAAAACCAAAAAAAAAAAAAAAAAAAACATGCAAAAAAGGAGGACTAAAAGAAAGAAAAAAATTTGATTATTTAGAGAATGCCGCGTGTCCAGGGAAACCCGGTGTCGGGTGTCAGTATCAGTATCAGGCTCCCCCTCCCCTTCTGTCCCCCCTCTCTCTCTCGCGCTCTCTCTCTCGCGCTCTCTTTCATTCTGTCACTGTCTATGTATCTGTAGGAGCGGGGAAGAGATGTCAAGAGATTAGGCTAAGCGGATACGGATACGGAAACGAAATTGAACAGAAACCAGAACATAAATTCAAATGGAGTATTTCGCTCTATAGCTAAACTCCGACTAGATATAGAGATGTACATAGATATATGGAATACTGCTATATAGGATAATACTGATCAGAAGGTATAAAAAAAAAAAAAAAAAAACACAAAGAAAATAGAAAACAAACAAATGTTTACCGAGAGCATTTGATTATTTCTTTTTCGGCTGTCGGCTTTCCCCTTTACACATTGTTTGCACGTTTTTTTCAAAAAAAAAAAAAAAAAAAAAAAAAAAAGGAAAAATAATAAATACAAATATATATATATACACAAAAGAAATGCATATAGAGGAGGAGAATGATGGATGATGATTATGAGAATGCAATGGAAATAAAGAAAACATTTTATAAAAAAAAAAAAAAAAATTGCATAAAAGAATCAATTTAAATATATACATTTTTACTATTTAAAATAAATAAAATGAAAACGAATGATGGAAGACAAACAGAAACCAACAAACAACAGAAACAATAATAATAACTAACAACAAAAACACAATGAAAGCAAGACATAAACAAAAGACAGACCATAGTCAGTCAGGGAGAGAATAGAATCAGAAGGCAACCAAAAAGGCAGGAAGTTCTCTTCAACAGCTTTGAGGATCGGCTGGCCAAGCGATTCATTTTCCACCGATATTTCTATTTCCTTCACTAATGCATCTCACCGCCAGAAATCCGATGAAGTATTTCACGTCCTATTCAATTAGCCGCCATTCACGTTCTTAGTATATTTTGTGGTGGTTTTTGTCTTCATAAAGAGTTGTCTTCATAGGGAGGGTACCGATTGATACTGATTGATACTGACGACAAAATCCAACTCACACACTCGTATTCGTATATAGAATGTGTAAAAACGACGATGCAACATTGACAGAATACGTATCGCTTCTCTGTTGATTTTCATACTTTTTCGAGTTTATCCATTCTAATATTTGAGATTTTTTGATAGCTATGATATGGATGGGATCCGATTATTTCGGATTGAAGTGCTTTGTTTCTTGGTTCTAGAATGGGAGTAGTGAAAGTGGGTGAAAGCTTCAAAAGGAGGAATACAAAAGAAAACCAACCATGGAAAATTAACAGAAATTTCATATTTAAAAAAAAAATGGCTGGAAGGGGAAGGCGAAAATAAAATCAAATATAATATAAAATAATATAAATAGCAACAAATCTTAGGGAAAGGAAGAGAGAGAGAGAGAGAGAGATAGAGATTCTCCAGACACAAGACGTAACATAAAAAATGGAAGGAACTTGACGTAACGCAACGTAACGCGACGCAACATAACGAAGACCACACATATTTAGCATTATAAAAACCACACACACACACACACACACACAAACACATGCATACACTTAAATATTTATAGTAAAGAATAATAATATTTATTATTAACAAATGGCAGCGCCAAAAACCAACAAAACCAACAACTAAACTAAAACTAAACAAAAAGCAATGAATACAACAACAAACAACAACAACACCAACCACAAAAATGAGAAAAGAAAATGTTTATTAAAAAAAGACAAAAAAATAACAAACGTGTGTTCTTCCTCATTCCAAAAACATTTGGCATTTTGCTTGTGGTTTTTTTGAATATAAAATTTAATTATACTATGGCTTTAAAAGAAAAAACAAAACAACTATTACAGTGCTACACAAAAGCAGAGAAATTGCGGTACAGTACGCTCCCACATAGCAGCTGGTTGGTACAGTACAGTACGCACACACACAGACACACAGACACCTAGACGGGAGATGGTTGGTTTGTTGTGATCGAATGGCTGTCCCCCTACCCCCTTGCCGGCTGCAGTGGTGTGGTGGAGCGTGTGTGGTCTCTGGGGGGCATGTGCAGTTCTTCTCATTTACAGTTTAGATAAAAGTTTGAGGGAGAGAGAGAGAGAGAGAGAGAGAGATTGGGAGTAGGAGAAACAGAGCTAGAGTAAAAGGGTGGGCGCGTACGCTCTCTCTCTTCGGATGAGAGAAGCGCGCGTACATCCCGAACCCATCCCAAACGCCCCAGTCTCCACTCCCGGCACCACCAACAACACAATTGTTTCATCGATCGGCATTGTAAGAGGTATTTTCAATACACATACTACTACCAAATAAAAAACCTATGTACCACGTATTATTCTATTTTACATGCACATTTTTATCAACATGTGTACCAGCCTGTATCTTTCCTCTCAAGTATTGCCATTTATTTGTTTATAGTTTTTTTTTATTTTTGTATTTTCGTATTTTCGTATTTGGTACTGTCTAAGCGAGGCGAGGCGAGGCATTTGCATTTGTGCTGCAAATCGGCTACAGCCATCGGCTACAGCCTCGTTTAGCCAGTGCCTAAGCATTCGACGCATTTCACGGATCTCACTGAGCGGCACCGAGTCAACACTAACGTTGTTGACGTTAGCCAACACTGGTTTCCGTTATAAAAAAAAACCTGTTGCGCTAGGTGCGGTGCGGTGCGGTGTGAGAGTGAGGGTGCTGGCTTTTGTGTGTCTTTCTTTGCTTATTTGCTTATTATTTCTCCTTCTTCCGCCTTGTCCTGCTCTGCCCGACAGCGTCTATCCTGTTCCTAATGACTTTACCTGATTTCTCTCCCCACTACAGGTGATGGCGACGAACGACCTCCGCGCAAAAAGAAGCCACGCGACTCGAATGGCAGCAATGTGAGTATCTCCGACCCCGACCCCATTAAGTATATATCTTTGATCACCATGAGCAGGTGAATCGATCTAGCGATGTCCGTCTGTTTGAGATAAGTCCTTCTTGAAGTCATCTCAAGGATACTTTGCACCTACTGCTGCCTTGGCCGCTTTCATCAATAGACCGATCATTCGAAATGGGGTACAATATCTTATAGCTGACTCAACATATGTACATACATGGTTCGAAGCTCGATGATTGTGCTTACCAAGATATATGTACAAATGTAGATTTACTGATCGTCTACATTTAGGGGTAGCTTCTTTGCTGGATTTCTGTTTGATAAGAAATCAATCAGTAGTCGTATTACCCCTCGACAAGCACACAGTGTTGCATGTGGCGTAACCGAACACAAACTTACTTGTCTCCACTCTTGTCTCCCTCTCTCGCTGCCTCGCTCTCCCTTTTCCCGCTCGTCGTTTGTCTTCGTTTTGTGCCCATCATCGCGCCACGACATGATCGCTCCACCGAAATGCAGGTAAATAACCCCAGCCTCAGCGCTGTTCTGGGAGGAGCCCTGCCGAGTGGCGGCTTGACGCCGACGCTCCTTCACATGGGCCTGGACCACGTGCTGAACCAGAACTCACCCACATCACAAATGGGTAACTATCCGATGCCCGATCCGATCCGATTGTGTGTGCCTAACTAACCTTCGTGTCTGTTCCATCCTCTACCTCCAACCCCCTCTACCCCCTATCCACCACACTCCATCCTGCTCCATTCCATTCGCAGCCAATCTGTTGGGCAATCCGAATCCCTTGACGGCGGCTGCCATGCTGAACAATAACAACAAGACGACGTTGCAGGTCGGCGGCAGCTTCGGCGGCGCCTCCGCGGGCGGCAACAACAGCATGCTGCACGGCCCGGTCGGTGCAACGGCGCACCACAAGAACGGACAAAACGACCACCTAATGACTGGCAAAATGCCGCCTGGCGGTGGAGCTGCCGGAGCCGCTTCCCTGCCGCCCCACAGCTATGCTGGTAGCGTGCCCACCCAGGCCGCCAGTCTGGGCGGAGGGGGCATACGGATAGCCAGTAATCTGCACAAGCATCCCAACCTGCCCGGCGGCGACCTGGTCGAGAATCACGCGGCGCTGACCGCTGCCTTGACGTCGACCGTCAGCAGCAACAGTGCTAGCGGAGCTGGAGTGGGAGTGGGCGCCGGCCTGAGCAACACCAGCAGCGGCACCGCTTCGGGCCACACACACAACACGAACACAATGGGTGGCCAGGGGGATGGCTTGCCGGGTGCCTCGCTGGCATCGGGTCTGAAGCAAATCCCGCAGTTCGACGATCCCGTTGAGCAGTCGCTGGCCTCCCTGGAGTTCAGTGCGGCGGCGGCCTCCACGGGCAAGTCGGGCTTAACCGATAACTTTTTGATGGCCCAGCAGGGACACCTAATGCAGCAACCTGGTCAGCAGCAGCAACAGCCGCCCTTTGGACACCACCAGCAGCAACAGCAGCAGCAGCAGCAGCACCACATGGACTACATGACGGAACTGCTCACAAAAGGCGCGGAGAATGTGCCCGGTATGAACGGAAACCTGCTGAACTTCAACCTGGACATGGCGGCTGCGGCGGCCTACCAACAGAAGCAACACCACGGCCAGCACTCCCAGCAGCAGCAGCAGCAACAACAGCAGCAACAGCAGCAGCAGCAGCAACAGCAGCAGCAACAGCAACAGCAGCAGCAGTCGCACAACAATGGCTTCAATGTGGCAGACTTTGGCATGTCAGGATTCGATAATCTCACGGCAACAGCATTCCTCGACCTGGAGCACACGCTCCAGCAGAACCATCACATGCAGCTGCAACAACAGCAGCAGCAACAGCAGCACCACCATCACCAGCAGCAGGCCCTTCAGCAGCTCCAAGCCCACCAGCAACAGCAGCTGCAGCTGGCCAACAAAATGCTCCTCATACCGAAGCCGATCGAGTCGATGATGCCCAGTCCGCCGGACAAGCTGAAGGCAATGCTGAAGGTATCACAATCGCCCTCAGAACTGAAGCTGCACTCGAGCCAGGCGGCGGCCGCCCAGAGCATGCTGGCTCAGTCCTTCAAGGCGGCCGAGCAGAACCTGAAGAATGCCAGCTCGTGGTCTTCGCTGGCATCAGCCAGCTCACCGCAGAATACTACGAGCAGTTCGAGCAGCAGCAAGCCCAAGCCGGCGATGGACTCATTCCAGCAATTCCGCAACAAAGCCAAAGAACGCGACCGCCTCAAGCTGCTAGAGGCGGCCGAGAAGGAGAAGAAGCACCAGAAGGAGGCTGCCGAAAAGGAGCAGCAGCGAAAGCATCACAAGTCATCCTCGTCCTCATCCGCCACACAGGCGGCCCAGGCTGCCGCTGCCGCTGCAGCAGTCGCCGCAGCAGCAGCTGCCGCAGCGGCAGCGGCAGCCTCCTCAGCAAACATCTCCTCCGGAAATGCGCCTCAGTCTGGGGCAGGGCAGATCAGCAGTGATCGGGAAAGGTCCAGCAGCACTGCGGATGCCACCCGCATGGGCAGCGGTGGGGGAGGCAACGGCGGCCTCCTCCTACCCGGCAATGGCAACAACAGCAGCAACTCTGCCAACAGCAACGGACCCGGCAGTGCGGGTAGCGGCAGTGGGGGCCCCGTCAGTGGCCCAGCAAGTGGCGGCGGACCCAACAGTGGGGGGTGCATCATCGGCCCATTGGCCAATACAGGCAGCAATAGCAACAGCGGCGTAGGCAGCGGGGCCACAAGCAGCAACAGCAATAGCAGTGTGGGCGGAGTGGTCGGGAGCGGGGGGCCCGGCTCGAACAGCCAGGGCAGTAGCGGTGGGGGCGGGACAATGGGAAGCGGACTCCTAGAATACGGCCCACAGGCGGTGGTCCTCAATCAGGCGACGGCAAGTGGCCAGGCCCAGCACGTATCGACGACAATGACAGCCCAGACAGTTCTGGCCTCCTCGCCCCTGGAGGCTATGGAGAGTGGCAGGTAAGTGCTCGTTGATACCTTAATGCTTGGCTAATCTCTGACCCACAAATAAACTACTTGTGACTGCAGGAAAAGCGTGCATGACACCCAGTCCCAGATATCCCGTGTCGAGGACATCAAAGCATCGCCGGGCCAGGGCCAGAGCTCGCCGGCACAGCAATCGCCGCAAGATCGGGCAGCGGCCAAGCGTGCAGAGCAGCGAAGGGCGGAGCAGGAGAGACGCAGACGCGAAGCGGTGAGTGACTCCTACTAATGCACACCCCTTCCCCCAGCTAAGGTTTCTTTTTCCTTTCCTGCAGTTGGCTGGCCAAATCGACATGAACATGCAGAGTGATCTTATGGCAGCGTTTGAGGAGACGTTGTAGGACAAGGCCTTCGGAGGACAGCACCGGACATATACGCATCCCAGAACCAGCATCCTCATTGCTGCTCCGAGAATGCCGTCGTCGCTTTCAAAGCGGCGGTCGGCGAGGACGCCAAAGCCTGATCAACCACAGACAACGATGGAGAGCAACACCAGCAACAGAGACCATAAGAAACATGCCAGCAGCAGCAGCAGCAACGCTGACAGCAAACGCACTAGCAGCAGCAGCCTCGACCCCAAGCACAGTAGCACCAGCGTCAGCAGTAACCCCGACCACAAGCGTAGTAGTAGCAACCCCGACCACAAACGCAGTAGCAGCAACCCCGACCACAAACGCAGTAGCAGCAACCCCGACCACAAACGCAGTAGTGGCAGCCACCACAAACGCAGCAGCAAAAACAACGACGACAAACGCAGCACTACCAACCAGGACCCCAAACCCAGCAGTTGCAGCAGCAGTCAACACGACAAGCGCAGCAGCAGTAGTGGCGGCAATCCAGATCACAAACGCAGCAGTAGCGGCCACGCTACCAGCCACGACCACCACCACAAGCATAGCAGCGGTGGCAGCAGTCATCCCGACCACAAGCGCAGCAGCAGCAGCAGTCACCACAAACGCAACAGCAGCAGCAGCAGCAGTCACCACAAGCGTAGCAGCAGCAGCAGTCACCATAAGCGCAGCAGCAGCAGCAGACATAACGATGACAATTCAAAGAAGCAGCAAAACAAGAAAGCAACATAAAAACAATTAAGCAATGTTTTAAGGCGTAATCTTCATACGTACATTTAGTAAGTATCTATAGTGCATATAAATATAAAAAGGATCGGGATAGGAGCGCTGCCCGATCCTGCATGTACAGCGACAGCAACAGCAAAACAAAAAACAAAAACAAAAACACGCGACATCTGCAACAGCAGCAGATTCGAACATTAACAGAAACATAAACAAAAAGGCAAATTTCCTTTGGTTCATGAATTGTTTTAGGGTTCAATTGAATCGGCGATTATTCTATATATATATATATACACACATTTATTTGTAATCTTTTCACTTGCGATTATAATGATTAAAATAATTTAAGCGATGAGATGATGTTCGATCCCGACTACCTTAATGAACACGATTCAAATCTTATTATGTTAAATATTATATTGATTGCTAAGGCAAGTTTGGCCTGTAGATTTAACACATTACGGATAAATCATCTTTTTTTTTTTGTCTTAAGTATACACAAAACACATATGTTAGAGTTGTTAACTAATTTAATGAAACGAAATCAATCAAGGTATGTATCTATCTATCTATCCAATCGGGAGAGAGGGAGGGGGTGGGGGAGGGGGGTGGCTTGCATAGCCAGGTTCTTCGGTACGATGTATGTTCATTACCTTAATTCCGTAATAACCCCCCAGCACCCAGCACCCAACACCTACATCCTTCATCTGTTTAAAGGCTTGACAGGCACTCCTAAATATATGCGACCAAGTCTATTTTTACACTTGTAAATTTACACACAAACAAAAACACACACTCACACGTACTATAGCCATACTATGGCTATTTTATCGTAGTTACATTCAGATAATGTATTGACCAGGCAGAGGAACCCCAGCTCTCAGCTCAATCAGAACCCGAACACGAACACGAACCGGAATCCGAACCCCTTCTAGAAATTATAAAATTGAAACAAATGTAGTTCTTAAGTAGCAACGAAATTTTTCTATTGTGACGCGATTAAAACCATTAAGAGAAATAACTAGAAACAGCAACAATAGTTGCAAATAAAACCTACAGAAAACAATTTTTCATTTTCTTTTTCATAATGTAAGATTATATAAAAGCAGGATGATCCCTCAAAGAAATTGCAGTGACAATTATGTATGTATATCGATATATGTATCTCTTTTTAGTCCCTGCTGTCTTCCAAAGCTCTTCAACTAGCTGGCAAGTACAGATTCAGATTCAGATCCAGATCCAGATTCATGTCAACTCTCCGTCTTTGCCTTTGCCTTTGTCTCTGTGCTCGTAATCGTCTCTTTAAAACCTTAAGCTAGAAACGTTTTTAGTCCCCTGTTCCATGTGAGTACATGTATATAAAGTTCCATGTAGATCTGATCTGGAAGTTTGGGCTCCCAATACCAGGTAGAGCTCTCCCCCCACTCCTGTAAAGCTGTTTTGTAGCGAGTGCCAGGCAGGAGAGGGCCAGACCATACGGTATATATACATATGTATGTAGTAATATTACCGACTAAGATGATGACTTTATACTATCTTACTATTGTAATTGTAATTGTAGTTGTATTTATATTTGCGTAAATATTTAGCAAAAATTCAAATTGTAAACCTAGTAATAATGGATGGATAATAGTACGAGGGGTGGGTCTGTGCTTGAGAATGGGTTTCTTTCGCTCAGTCTGCGAGTGTGCGAGTTCCCCCAGTGTGTCTGTATGGGTGTATGTTCTTGTATATAGAGTCGTTGTGTAACTAATACTTACGGGTATGTGTATCCCCCGGCATCACATCCTTATGTTGTTAAACCCGCAAGAAACGTCATTTGATTATTGTAAATTCGTTTTGAAAATCTACCGGGTATATCCCGCATTCTACAATACGAGTATATACTAATATAGAAGTATATGGAGACATCGGATAAACATATGAAAAAGAGAAATATTTTTTTTCTATACTTAATTTTAGCATTTAATTCAAAAATAAAAAACAAAATCATCAAAAAAAAAAGAACGCGAGAATAAAAATTGATAAAATGAAAACTGTATAAAAAGAAAAATTGAGAGCAAAAAAATATAAACCGAAAATGAACAACAAAATAAAAAAAGTTTTTAATTTAGAGCAAAGCCCTCATACAGTGAAGATGGATACATTTTCATACAAATATAATTCATACAGCCGGACGGACACTCCAGTACGTACATAAATATAAAGAGATATACATACCTATACATATATATCTCTTGTATACACATATGTATGTGAAAAACATGGAAAGCGAAGTATTCTATTATTGCCCAATTGGCATTTTGCAAATTAATTGTTGGACTTTTGTGGATAAATAGAGGAATAAAGTTAGAGTTGAAGATAACGCATATATACGAGATTTACAGATAGGGATAGGAGGATAGAGATAAGCGAAGAGAGGAGCAATACAGATAAAGGTGGGGGATAGAGGAGCATAACGAAAACACGCCACGAAAACTAGTTAACTAGTAAGAAACAAACAAAATCAAGGGATAACAAGATGGTGGCAGACAGCGAGCGAAAGATGTGGCAAGAGGAACAAAATAAAGCGAGAGAGAACACAACTGTACCTACAGTTGACACCTATACTCGCCATGCGCTAACCACGCCCTCACACGACCATTGAACTAATGAATGCATTACACACACATACATACATCTTTTAGTAAGTCTATTTTTAATGAACAAAACGAGAAACCAATTAACAAGTACCACATACTTTGCCTTTAATGCGTACACCCAATATCTAGTATTAGTAAAATGGCCACCAAACGCCAAAAATTCGAAGAAAGAGCTCTTAAAAACAACAAAAAACGAGCAGAATAAAAAGAAACCCCAAAAGAAGATCTGCAAAAGAGCTAAAAATAAAAAAAAAATCATAAACAAAAACTATTTACCAAACTATGTGTTTTCTTTTCGAACTTAAGGTCAAAGAAGGAGAAAGGTTTTAATGGGCATATAATATTACACTCAACGGTCGCCCCTATCTCATGTGCATAGGAAAGTGCGCTGACGTTACGTAAACGTACACGTGTATAATAGTGGTTGGCAGCGTAGGCTAAATCTGTCTTTGCAGCTAGCATGTTGGGAAAATCTATAGTCTTACGGCTATAATGGTCGTATTCCAGTCAAATCTGAAAGACAAAAGTATAATGACAACGATAAATTAGTGTTGGTAGCCATCGCCACAGTGCCAACTCCAATGTTCCCCAGCACCAAGTCGAGGAAAACAACTTTCAAAGTAAAATTTGCCCAAGGCGCTGCTACCAGATCGACTCTCTCGCTCATACTGCCTGCTTTTCCCCATAGGTTTTTAATATCTGTAATATCACCAAGTCTAGTGGATTAGACTACGACTGACCATATAATTAAAAACTAATGTTTTCCCAAATCACACTTTTTCGACGGAAAAAATGCAGTACAATTATAAGAACGACTTTTTCAACAAGAACTCAATTTTCTCCAATATGCTATTTTGTTTTATGCAAATTAATAACCAATTCATTATAGTTCAGAAATTTCATAAATTAGTAATTAATTTATATTTTTTTGTACCAATCTTGGCAATGGGGTATTATAAAACGAGCCTCAGGATCGAAAAATATTGCTTTAATTGGTATAAGGAAAAATCAAATTGGGATGATACGGAGTGGTGACGTACTATATTCTTGGATGGGAATATTAAAAAAAAAAACACAAAATCAAAGGTCCACTCAGGGTTTGAGGCTATCAAACCAGGGACCAGGGATTCTACCAGCCCTGGGAAACCATCCATCAGAAATGGGAAACTCTCCATCAGATGGCGGACGGTTCGAAACTGTAAACTGGTTCATGGTTCTTCAACTTCCAGGCTTTGGCCAAGGTCAAGGCCAAGGCGAAAGAGGGTCTGAGGTCTGAGGTCTGAGGAGTGCTCCGATCCATACCATATCTTGGCGTTTCTTCATTTAATGAGGCAAAAGCTCGTTTTAGCTTCTACTTAAGATGCTCATATATCTTTGGAATACTACAGATTACAGACGAAAAACAGAAACACACCAGACACAATCGCAAGCCGGAAAAAAACGGATTGGAGGCATCTGATTCTCTGTTTTGGTTTGGGATTGTGGAAGTTCTTTGAAGCCTAAGAACATTCAAGGCTCTGTAGCTTTAAGCTTGGAGTGCCACATCCCACAATGGATCCACATTCATGCAATGTTCCTTTTCGAATCGTTGATCAGAGCTGTACGTGGGAACAGTTAAAGAGATAGAATGTATTTCCTAATAGGCGAAGTTTAGGGTAAGCAGAACCACTTCTTGGATTTTCATTTCGGTTTTTCAAACCTCTTCCCGGCCTGTGCATGAAATGCCGTCTAATGCGGCCGCTTAGCGAGGAGAGTGCTTTCCGTTGTTGGTTCTTCTGTTGGCAACAGCAAGAGTATTCATTATTTATTTCGGTGACCCGGTTTCCACCTGGTCTATGCCCTGATCCGAGTCAAGGGTGCGGGACGTCAGGGTCTTGGCAGGCCTTGAAAAGAGCCTCCCCCCGGATTAAAAGTCTGTCATTAAAGCATCACACAACATAAAAAAAAAACGATTCAGTACAATAAATCGGAAGCCTCAGCAATTCAGCGCGCGTCTAGGCCAGGCCTAGATGCGGAAAAATCACAGTCGATTCTTTATCGGGACCTGGCTGTATGCCGATACGTGGAAAGCTCGAAGTTTCATCGCAATAAGACCCTAGAGAACCCCGTAGAAATATCCCCAACCGTGAACAACTCAAATTTGGGCTACATTGAGCGCCCAGAGATTTCCCAGAAGCCTTACGATTCAGGAGGAGAAACGACTTGCTGTATCCGCAGGGGTAGGTGGTTCTTTGGTTTATTCTTCTGCAGCCCAGCTTAAACCAGAGAAGCCTTCTTGCAGCTGTCCGAGGTTGCCAGAGAAATGGAGGAGTTGGGCTTCTGTCCTGATGGTATTCCAGAGGGTCCTGGGAGCTGCGCGGATGGGAACGAAATGGCGTAAGTTTCGTCAAAAATAAAAGAAAACAAATGCGACTGAATATAATAATCCTCTCACAGTTTGGTCAATTCAGATGAAAAGCTAAAATCATCCCGAGTTGGCTGTGTGGTTTGTTGAGCCAAGAGATCATGCTATATCCTGAGAGGTGTTCATATATTTATTAATGTTACATGGATCCAAACCGGCGTTTGCAGTCCCGCAACTAATTCAAGTATGCACTAGCCGAGCTCATCCTAGACGAAGAAGACTACTACTAATAATAATAAACTCACTCAAACCAAATCACCAGATTTTCATTCTTTTTCGTATCGTGAAATATCTCATTGAATTGGACGATAGATAGTAGATATTTCAATGGGCTTGAAGTAACGATTCCAAATACCGAATAGGACATAGGGATAATAATTCCGTACTGTCAAGGGATGTAGCAGGATAGAAATCCATCCCGACAACGTTAGGAATGGAATTGGATTTGTAAGAATGATTTTGATGTTTTGGAGGAGGCTTTCGTGGCAAATGTCCCAGCCAAGCAACGCATTGCCATGACAATTGCCACAAACTTCTGCCGCCCAGGACAGGCAGTCAGGTTTTTTTTGGGACAGTTACAAATATTTAGAGAGCCCAGGGACAAGGCGCTGATTGACAGGAAAAAACGCCAACAAGTTTTTGGGGCCCTCTCCGAGTACCAGATGGGCATAAAGATGTGCCTACGTTTGTTAAAAAGCGGTTATCTGATTCTGTAACACCTAGTTCTGATACATTTTTCGATAGCTTTAATATTTGCAAAGGCTTTTTAACTAAAGATCATTCAGAACGGCAAAAGAATAAAGACCATCAAAATGTTTTCAAAATATTTTAAAAATTTAAAAGTCGTTGCTGTTGCAGCCAAGCAAGCTGTTAAACTCATAAAAACTTATATTATAAACTTATAATAACTATTTACTGTTGGCTTAAATATTCGGGAAGGCATTTTTTCGTAATATTCCAAAGTATTAACAAAATTCAATCCGATCAGAACGATATATATACATATAGTATAGCTGCATAGGAACCATGGGCCAAATATCGGTTTTTCAAACTTTGAGCTCAAGTCTGCACTTCCAAATGTTGTCGATTCGGACCTTTGACTCCGACACATTTTTTCATCCATACAAATAAGCGCAATCCTAATGGCCATCCATGGCAAGGTCAGTATTGATATGGATAAATACTGTGGGAATTCTGCACCACACCATCAATTTCAATCGTAAACGAGGGAGAACGTTGTGAGCCACGCAAAGGAGCTTCGATAGAAAGTTTGGTTTGGTTTTCGTCTTCTGTGTGGGCAGGAGGGGGCGGAGCGATATTTTTTAAATACACTTGTAACACTATTACAGGATATCCATATCCATTGGTTTCAGGTCTCACCGGCAGGCCTTGAACAGAGACTCACCTGACCACAGGCTTGTCTGTTTGCCATTCAACAACAAACTTCAACACAACTCAAACCCAGATATAAACAATATACAAGTAATTAACGACAATGGAACGGGAACCTCTGAAAGGTATTACCAACTTACAGTCGACACACAATCGGAGACCAGAGATTCTACCGCACATGGAAAACCATCCATCAGACGGCGGAGAGTTCGAAATTGCAAGCTGTTTCGAAGTCTTTCGAGGACCATCCTGCTGATGGGCAGGCGAAAGAGTGAGTTCCATCTAGAGAAGTGACTGGATTATAATAAGTCATGGTTCTTCAACTTCTTCCACAGTTTGGCCACGACCAAGGTCAGAAGGCGGTAACAAGTCTGAGGAGGACTCCGACCCATACCATACCATAACTCTTGGCGCTGTGTCATTTGTGAAACAAAAGCTCTCTCTATCTTCAACTTCAGATGTTCATACAGAAATGTTGGAATACTACAGATTACACACAAAATATATAATATACACCAGACACAATCTGATCGTCATGTTTATCGGCATTAAAAAGATGCCATTCTATGCGGAAATCATGGCCTTATATAGTCTTTTTTCCAGATTATTGGATCTGTAGGAGGCTCTCTATAATTAGCCAAGGATCGAAGGAAGGATAATCACCACTGTCCCCGTGGCTGACTGGACTGACTGAGAGTGTGTTGAGGATCAGGAGGGTGCCGAACCCCGCAACGATGCTATATACAGAGTAGAGTCCCGCGTTGTAATGACTGGCGTGACAATCATTAAAAGAATAAGGTACCGCAGTCAATAAATAAGGAATAACAGTAGCTCATCAAAGAGATATTTGTCTCTTTTGGCCTAATTTTATTTGGAATTCTCGGAGCCAACAACATTTTTGCACTCAATAGTGAGAATTTTCTATAAAATATTTGTAGGTAGGTTCAAAAACATCTTCCTTGATCGTAAATGCCACATGAAGGGGTGGACATCTAATGGTAAAAATTATTATTGCATATAGAAAATATTCCCTTACAAAATTGAATTTAATTTGTGTTAAGGCCAAAGGATGATAATGATTTTCTGGTTTTTTTTTGTCTCTTGGACGGTGCTCTGCCCGCGCGGCATCACCGCAAAATTGCGCACCATGGAGTGAATCGAACAGGAGCGTCTGCACCCGTTCCAGACAATTCTTATACCTACTATGACAATCTGCAGATCCTACCAGTGGTACGCCAGATCCTGGTGTCGCCTCGAGAGGCACAAGTCTGTCAGTTGGCAGTCCTGACAAAGAAGCGTTACCTTTAGCCTACTGGCGGATAAATTTGGAAAGGATGAAAATTAGGAAGGCAAATATTTACCGTTCCGCCTGAAAGTATGCCATGATTTTGAAATAAATTCTTACTTTTCTACAATTTCTCATCCGATCTTGACGTGCTACGTCTCCAGGCAATCGGGAGAAAATTCCGGATCGTTTGCAATTACTTTCGATTCAATCACAGTAAGACTATTTCCGGATATAATTTCATGTATTTTGTCTAGAAGATACAGATTATTTGTACTAAACATTTCTTTCGTTTTCAAAAAGTTCGCATCGCTTGATATCAAATAGAGCCCTGCGTGAATCCACAGTATTCATAAATGCTTGATCATTGAAATTTCGATCGTTACGAATTCTTTTTGTCTTGGTTTCTCGTTCTCTCTACCACAAAATCAAATGGGGAGCGAGGGAGCGAGGGAGAAAAAAACCGAAATTTTCGGATCGAAACACTGTAAATGACGATACCAAACCTGCTTCGTTCAGTCCGTTTTGGGCGAGCAAATCCGAATCTCACCGAATCGTTTCGGTTGCCTGTTCATACATATCTATAGGATTGTAGTGTCCCAGGAGGTTGGACTTTATTGCTTTATTAGGTGACTTTTTTGACAGTCTTGGTTATCCAGATCATCAGGATGTGGCGCTTCCCGTTTCCCAGAAAAGGCATCCCACATTTTGTATGGTTTATGTTTATTCATTAATAATTACACGGGTGAAATCCAGAACAGAACAGAGAATCGATTATAAAAAAAATTCTAAAACGTACAAAAATGGGAATGTGTTTCATTACTGGCGGCGTGCTCCGTATCCGTATTATTGTGGGGAAGTTTACGAATACTTGGAACATGAAACCAACCGCGCGCTGTGGATTATGGTGACTCTGTTATTATTATTATAATTATTAAATACTTATCAATGTGTCAAAATTTGATATGCCTTTCCGTTCCTAAAGATCTTGTCATACTTCCTTTCCTCCTTCTTCTCTCTCTTTCCTATACTTATAGTTCTCTCTCTGTCTTTCTCTTTCGTTCTTTCCCTCTTTCCTATGATTATGTTTCTGTCTCTCTTTCTGATCTATTGTTTCGTTGTGTTTTTGTTTCTCTTAGGGTTAGGGCTTTGTTTTTTAATAAAAATATATGTATATGTATATTTTAGCTTATTTCTTAAAAATATATATTCGAACAATGTTTACGGATTTGTAAAAAAATCATACACACCCACACACGCACATTGATATTGACAAGAACGGAATCTGTCCTCCCACGCCTTGGGATGGAGGGACACGAGAGAGAGAGAGAGCAATAAAATGCGGATTACATATACATCTACATATACAATAATAATTTCAGATACGATCGATCAGAGGGCGGTATATGCAATATATGCTGTATATATAAACGATGGCCAGGCACAATTGGATCTGATCCGATTCTGTTTCTGTTTCTGTTGCTATAGATGTGTGTGTGTGTGAAAGGCACATTGCGTTCTCTGAACAGATCCGATTCAATAAATACGATACGCGGATCACCAGCCAAGGGAACCTCATTGAGCATGCTCGGGAATGGAATGGAAACGGGAATGGTATGCTTAGTAGCAGCGGCTTGCAGGACGTAACCCTAGGTACATACACACATGCATATATGGGGGGAGGAGGGGGACAAACGAACATTCAGCGTTAAAATGTGGGAAGGGATGGCTTAGATGTCTTTACAAGATGTCGAGATGTTTCGAGTAGGAGTTACGGTGTGGAGGGTCTAAGTACAGCTTGCCAAACTTCAAATTTGTAATACTAGATCTTATGCCGAAGCAATAGAATCGGTCGTTGGACCGTTGAATCGATGGATAGATGGATCGATGGCCGTTGTCTGTGGGTTGTGGATGCACTTGCGTTGAGCTGGGATGTCCACATCTATCTATGGATTCCGTTCTATGAGTGGTGTCGCGCGTTCCGCATGAGTGGCACCAGCAATGAGGGCGGCCCCGCCTGGCGCAGGAATGGATGGGCCAGCAGCTCGGCGGCGGTGGCCCGCTGAGCCGGATCGCGCACCAGCATCCGATCGAGGAACGATTGCAGACGTGGCGAGACCTTGTGGGCGTTCTTCAGATTCGGTGGCTGCATGTCCCGGATGCGACGCATCGCCTGTAGCGGCGGTTCGTTGAAGAACGGCGGCTCGCCGTCCACCATTTCAATGACCATTATGCCCAACGACCAGATGTCCACCTCGGGCCCATACGGCAGGCGCGATATCACCTCCGGTGACATCCAGTAAGGCGTGCCCACCAACGATTTGCGCTTGGGCAGCTCCTGCGATACCTGGGCGCAGAATCCAAAGTCCGATAGCTTCACTCGGCCATCGGCGGCCAGAAGTATGGAATCCGACTTGATGTCTCGATGGATGACACCCTAGAAAGAGAGGGAGAGAGAGGGATGGATGAGAAAATCAGTTAAGTGTGCTCTCTTTGTGGTGCTGCGGGTAGGGGTAGGATAGTGGGTGAAACACTATCCTACCCCTACCCGCAGCACCCCCACTTGATGCGACCTTTCTTCCAGCCACTTATCGCATTACGAGCGGCCACTGTGGGCCTGAAGCCCCGCTCACGTGTATACAAATGATTCGTTCTATCATCGTAGACAAAGTGCTTGTGCACTTGGGGCAGGGCAGGACAGGGCACGTTAGGCTATTGCTCTAGCTCTTGCTCTTCTGCACTTACGATTTCACTTTTGCTTGCTGCGCACAGTTTCGGGTGCTCATTCCACTGTGCGGACGGACAACAGCTTCGGTGACAACATTTAGAAATTGAAACCTACGCGACACGAAAGCGGAGGCCAAAGAAAGCGCTACAAATGGCAATGGCAGCAGCAGAAGAAGCAAGCGGCAGTGCAAAAGAATCGAATCGAATGGAAGGGAAGGGAAGGGAAGGGAAAGGCGCAGCAATACAGTGAAGAAAGCCCCCAATTGCAGGGGCAGTGGCAGGGGCAGGGGCAGGGGCAGTAGCAGTGACAGGGTGTAGCCGCAGACAATGCGGTCTGTCTGCATGCTGGTCACGCACCTGTGAGTGCAAATAGGCCAAAGCCTTCAAGCACTGCTTGCAGACAGTGGCAATCTGCTCCTCATCCATGCGCGAATGGGTGACAATGTCGGTGAGGGCGCCGCCCTCCAGATACTCCATGACAACCCAGAGCTCGTCGTTGACCAGAAAGCTGGAGTATGTCTCTACGATATTCGGATGGTGGTAGTCCCGCATGATGACCACCTCGTTGAAGAGAAGCTCGCGTCGCTGCTGCTTGCGCAGGTCCATCTTTTTCACGGCCACCTGGCGACCTGCAAGACAAATACAAAACATCAAATCCGTTTGGATTCACGACATGAGAGGAGCCACCACACCCACCTGTGGACTTGTCGGTGGCTATGCAGACGGTGCCCGTCGAGCCCTCTCCGATCTTGTTGAAATGATCGAGATTCTCGCGCGGATCGCCAGCGGAGACGACCATTTGGAGGGCGGCCCGAAATTGTTCGTGGGTCAGCCGCTGCTCCTGTTTGGGCTGCTGCTGCTGCTGCTGCACAGACGCCTGAGAAGCGGCCAGGGTGGCACTGCTGGCCCCGCCGCTCGAGCTGGAGGCACGGGATGCCGACTTGGCATGGTTGTGGGCATGCGGATGCGGATGCGTCTGGGCGTGGGTGTGCAAGGGATTCTGATTCTGGTCGCCCACGCCCACAGACTTGGGCTGGTGCGGCTGTGAAGCGGGGGGATACAGGGAAAAGCTGTTGCTGTTTCCGTTGTTCGTGTGGGAGTGGGTGGATCGCGTTCCGCTGGCCACCGAGCCCACAGGCGATGTTTGTTGCGGGATGGCACCCGGCGGTCCGACGCCTCCCATGGCGCGGTACTGCATATTCGCGCCCTGATCCGTGCGCACGGCCAGGGGACCTGTGGCCGCTCCATTGACGTGCGCATTCTGACTGGAATAGAGCATTGGGTGGCCCAGGGGTTGCTGGGGCTTGAAGCCCGTCGCTGGCGCTGTCGTCGTCGCCGCTGCCGCCTCCTCCTCGGGAACGGAGGGCGGCACATTAGCCACGCGACGCACACGCGGCGGACTGGAGCTGCGCAGCGAATTGGAGCGCGCCACATGCGAGGTCTTGGGGAGGACAATCCCGGACGTGGTCATTGGATCCATCAAATGTTGGGACCCGCCGGCACCCAGCATCCCCATCGAACCGGGCACTCCGCCTGGATTACCCGGGATCGGTCCACCGCCGGCACCCCCAACCGAGGCCATCATCATGGTGCTACTGCTGTTTAGCGATGTGGTGTCCGCCTTGTTGTTGTTGTGGTGGGGCCGCACAATCGTTTTCAGGTCGAGGATTTCTGTGGGCGTGATCTCCGAGGGATCGACCAGGGGCAGAGGTCGATTGGTGGACTTGAGGATCTGATTGTTGCCCACAATGGAGGCCCACTGGAGTGGTAGGCCGACATATTTGTTCTCCCGCTTGTCGAATCCCGTGTGCACGCGATGCTCAAAATTGCTGGGCATCGAGATCAGGGGTTTCTTCTTCTTCTTGGTGAACATTTTGCAGGGAAATTTGCGCTTCTGTCTGCTGCTGCACGCCGTTTAATAGTTTACACTCGTTCCGTAGCCCGTTCGTTCGCTTTCCCGTGGCCGTTCGCGTTCGCTTTCCCGTTCCCCTTGCAGTTTGTTGACTTTTCTTTTACCGCCCTTTTGCCCGACGACCCGACAATGTCTCTCCAGCTCTCTCGCAGGCAGACGCACGCACGTACACACAAGCACCGCAATCACCTACACACACACATGGCGCAGCGGATGCGATGCGGAATTTCGGAATGCTCGATGGCTCTGGCTCTGACTGCCCCAAGGCACTGGTCAGCACATTTTTTGCGGCTTGGCGACGCTCAAGTTACGAATAGAAAAACACAAACACAATTGGAGAAACAAAAAAAAATAAACCAAGGAAATTAATTGCCGATGATGCCAGATGTTGAATATATTATTTTACGCATCCGGCAGCATTTTTCAATGCGAGTTCTATCGATATATACCGATATACACTTATTGCGATATGCAAAGAAAAAATTTAAAATTGGTCGCCTGCACACGGAACAACTCGCACTGGCTTCATAGAAGTTTAAAAAATACCGTTAGCCGATATTGAGCCAAACATTTTTTTGGGATTTGTTTAGAAATATCAAACGCAACTTTTAACTTGTTGAGGGCATGGGGTTAATAAAATCAAGCTGCCTATTTTGGTAAAACTGCATGGACGACTTAATTGCTTTCGGTCAACATTAGCTGTTGAAGCTTCAAGTCTGGACTTAAAATGAGAGTCTAAACTATTTATTACCCAATCGAACTTTAAGGAGCTGAAATGTTTTAAAATTCTAAACTATAAAAAAACTGCAATCCGATCAGAGCGATATATAGTATAGCTCCCATAGGAACCATCGGCCAAATAACGCATTTTTCAACTTTGACCTTGGACAACAGCTTGATGTTTGTTGGGGCTTAAGTCAATTATCTGCATACCATTGAGACCGTGTAGGAGCTTTTCGTGGTCAGAAAAGTTGGCAATCTTAATAAATAACCCACAATTTGATCGAATGACACCGAAAAGAAATGTTGAATTGTATTTCCGAATTCAGAAAATTCGGTTGATATGCCCCACAATGCCCATCGCTTAACACGGGGGTTACGTTCCTAGAAAACCTCGTGTTAAGCGAGGCAAAATTCACACTGTGGCAGTTTAAAAGGTTCTTTACTTTCACATGTGGGATTCTCCTTTTTATAAAGGTTCAAATACGTATACGTATTGATGCATACAAAAAAGGTCTCACGCATTAATTGACAAAAAAGAATTATAATGATATTCCGCAATCGTGTAAGAACGAGTTTTTCAGCGTGTTAAAAGGGGAAAGGAAGCAAATTTGTAAGCGTGTAAGACCGAGTTCGAGCTAAAAGTCCGTGTTAAGCGAGGGCCAAGTGTACATATATGTATATATCCATAATGATATTTTCGCCAAAACTCAATATCAATACATCGACTCGTATGTATGTATGTATGTGAATTCGACAGCCACACATTAGTCATTTAAATTGGAGAAACGAACAGAAAAAGACAAAGATCATTATTTTCACAGTTTTTTGTGGGTATATTTTGTTGTTGCTTTTTTTTAATTATCATACCGCATATATTTACTTATTTACATTACGATACCGTTTCTTAAAACGAATTCTCTCCGATTTCCACAACTCAGTTTTTCCCGCGACTTACAAATGATCAATTAAAAATTATATTAAAATATTATAATGTTTTCCATGTTTATATATGTATATGTATTTATGTATATATAAAACATGCGTATAATCATCTTAACTGTTTCTTGTGATCTCTATTATCGCCACTCTGCTTCTGACCCTCTCTTTGTAATCTTTTCACTATCTTTCTTATCGGTAACTATAGGTTTTTTTCATTAACGTTTCTAAATAGTTTCTGTTTTCTGTATTTTGTTGGTGTACTGCTGTTGTATTCTGGCTGTTGCTTCTGTATTTCGACGCGAATTCGTTGGATAAATCTAAAAAATGAAGAACAAAACTAACACAAAATAGTAATGTGGTTCTCATTATTTCTCTACTATTTCTTCCCCAACTTGTTCCGTATTCTTTCCTTTCCATTGCTTCCAAAAATATCTAAGCAGATGATGGTCTCTCTTGATTTGCAATATATGTATATGTATATTATAATATAGTTTACTCTCATTTTTCTTCTTTGCGCTATTTCCCTCCTCATCTTCATCTTCCTCCCCGTTCTCTCTCTCTCTTTACATTTTCACAACATAATTATTACATAATTATCGGTTACTAATTATATCTATAAATATATATATATATATGTATCTCATGTATGCATCAAAACACAATAGTTGCAAATAAAATGACTAAAAATACAATTAAATTGAAATTTACAATTCTGTCGCCTGTACCGTACTGGCATGTGTATGGGATGGTCCTTGTTCTTTCTAGATTGATTCGAGGATTACCTACTGTACACTACTACACTGCCCGAAACCACACTCTGACGACGAAGATGATGATCCTTCATTTCGGATCCCTGATTTTCTATGTTTTTCATACGCTTTCGGCTTACCTGCGCCCATCATACATACAATCAATTAACAAAAAAAACTAGTATAAAAAAGGATCCATTACAAACTAGAGAATAGACACGATAGCTGATTGATAAGGACGCAGTAGTAAGTGTCCATAAAACAAACAAATTAACATAACTTAAACAAATTTTGTGTGTGTTTTAGAGAGAGGACTGCGAAATATGGTTGTCGTTGCTGATGAATCTGTAACTGCATCTGCTTCCGGTTACCAATTTCGTATGCGTGACTGCTTCTCATCATTCTCCGGCGTCCTTTACGGCTTCTGTGCTTCAGTCAGGGGTGCTATTGCTTCATTGTTGCTTCGGCGTCGCACCAGTTTGTAACGGCTGCGCAGGACATGAGGGGAGCTCTTGGCACCGACTCCCGCGACGATACCTACTCCTGCTTCTGCTCCGTCATTATCGTTGTAGCGCTGACGTTGGATGATCCTCTTGGTGATACCTCCTCTGTGGCTCCTGTTGCTCATGATGGCGCTTGTGGTGACTCTGCTGCGAATATGCCGCTTGCTGTGCAAAACTCCAAACCGCTTCTGTCTGGTCAGCTTAGTGGCTGCCGTGTTGAACATGGTGGCTGTGGTTTCTTCCTCTGGTTCTGTGGCGATCCCAATCGTAGAGGCGGAGTCGGTACCCATGACGCTGCGCACGAAACGGTATTTCGAAACGTGGGGGAACTGCTGCTGATTTTGCTCGTGGAGGCGGCGACTCCGTCTGTGGCAACCAATCCCTAGCGTTATGTCAGTGCTCTCGTTGTCAGTTACCAGCTCCTCCTCGTCCTCCTCCTCTTGCGGCGCCTGCCCGATTTCCCGTCCGACTTTTAGATCCAATCCCATTCGTTGTGGTTGTGCCAGTTCCTGTTCTTCATTCATGTGGTTGTTCCACTCGAGTCCCACCCCTACAGCGATGGCGGGGGCGGCATCGGCGGCCTCAGTAGATGTTGTTTCGGAGGCCTGCGATGCCACTTCTACCGTGGCGGCAAACGGCGCACAGGGGCGCGGATCTTGCGTCGCGCCATCTGTGAATTCTGGGCGGCGTTGCCAGTTGGCGGTGGATTGAAGCTGTGAATGGAACGGGATTCGTTAGCGCTTGTGCGTGTATGTGTGACCGAAATCGGAACTAGTTCCCGTCTTTGCAGCTGCGGAGCGAGTATGAATTTCAAATCTTGCGGCCTTCAAAAATAGAATTAGAAAATTTGCGCAAACAAAAACCACACAGAAACGTAAAATATGAACGTAACGAAAGACTTTCAACGCAAATTAACGCGCGCACACACACAAAGAACATTAATGGATAACGGATTTTGTTGAACGTTGAGAAAACATTTAGATGTATGCAGTGGTTGCTAGTGGGACTCCAAAACAGATCCTCAATTCAGTTCGGAGTTAGATTTTGTTTTGTTATTTGTTTGCTTTTGGGTTTTGTTTTTTTTTTTTTTTGTTAACATACATACATACATAACAAACACAACAACAAATATCTTTACAAATTAGCTGTGTAAATGCAATAATAACGGTGAATGGTGCAACAGTGTAGGTGTATAACTGTGTGGGTGTCTGTCTGTGTGTGTGTGTGTGATTTGGCCAATCATTTCGGAAAATTGCAATAGACAGAGAGAGAGAACCCAACGATCCTCTCTCTCCACATCGCTTCCCACTCAGTATTCGTATCTACAGCTCGCTCACGCAGCATTCGCAAGTGCGTACTCTCTCTCTCCTTTACTTACGCGAACATATTGGCTGGCGCCGGAGCACCGGCACTAAATTGGAACGGTGCGTTGGCATTTGGCGTTGACTGCAAACAAACAAATAAAAAAAATACGTGTTTCGGTTTTGTTTTTCCTTTTTGGGTTTTTGTTGTAAATTTGTTGTCTTTGTTTAAAGCAAAAAAGTATTTTTGTTGTTCATGATGAATGGATGTGCGACGGGGAAGTGGGTAGTGGGAGGGGGCGGAGGTCAGTTTCGTAGTGTATTTACAAATTACTTTCGCAAATGAAAAGTGACAGCGGAATGAGAATGTTCGGATGTGTGGGGATGTGTGTCGGGTGTCGGTAGAGTGTGCAGTGCAGTTTTTTCATGTATTATGTTCGTCTGTTTGAGTTTTACAAGTGGGTGTGTGTGTGTTTGTGTGTGGGGTTAGAGGTCACACATAAAGTGCTGTCCAAGAAAAATATAGAAACGGCATGCATATAATTCATATATTTATCAGATTCAATAGCACACTTAGATGTATGCACATAAATATGTATGTTCCATAACGCGGCCTCGTAGCAAATGTACAGTTACCATTCAAACATTTCAGCGAGTTCCACCTCCACTACCCCCCACCGATACTGTTTGACAAGCACAGCAACGACACATACGCATTGATCTATATACATATATGTAAATGTAATGCTGTTAATGTTAAATGCCAATGCTACTGTTAATGTTAAATGTCAATGCCGCTGTTAACGTTAGGTTAATGGAATGTAAAAGGGGATCATGAAACAACTAAAACTAATACTTTTATTTTATATATTTATATAAAACTAAATACTACATATATATAGAATACTGGTGCATTAAGGGTGCACATAGGTGATACAAAAATCGATATCGGTTTGGTAGTAGATCATTTGTCAGCCTGGAATGACCATAATTTTGGTTTACCTGCATCTGCATTTGCGGCGTCGGCGTCGGCGGCGATGTGGCGGTAAAATTGAACATTGACGAACCGCTTGCCCCACCAGCACCGAGCCCGGGAGCAGAATCACCACCGAACTGGAAGACACGCTGTTGCGATGCCGTGCCACAAATGCCATGTTTTTTTTTTTTTTTTATATTTCAGGTTGTTTCAGCGGTGATTAGTAGGATGGATAGTTGATTGATTGATTGATTGATTTGATTTTGTGCGCCCCATAGCCCCATAGATGTTTTACAGTATAGGGGGTGTTATAGGTGTACATAGGAGTAATACATACATGGAGTACGTTTTTTTTGTTTTGTTATTATTTTGTAGTTGTAGTTATTTTTCAAAAGGACACACACACACAACAGCGACAACAACATGAAGATTTTTTTTGATATCGGTTGGTTTTTGTGTTGTTGAAAATAGAAAGGAGAAAGAAAAAAAGAGAAGAATAAATACAAATAAATAAATAGAAATATAAACAATCCAAGAAATAAATATATACATAGTGTAGTCCTTAATTAAAAATGTGGGCCCGGAGGGAAGGAAGGAAGGAAGGGAGGGATATCATGCAAAGACAAATAAAAGGTGGGACAACATTTCGGCCGTCTAGTCTATAAGCTCTAATAACGCTACGATATACATATATAAATATGGTAAATATTGTCTAAACGTTAAAATATGGAAAAGTGAAAAACGAGATGTTTTTCAAGAAGTTCTGGCAACGGTTAAGGTTTATTTCCGTCAGTATACAAGTTGTACAAGTACAATTTCTGTTCGTGTCCAAAATTGTGGTATTGCGCTATGGCTATGGCTATGGCTGGATGGATGGTTATGGTTATCGATTTGGATATGGATACTTACATCGCCCGATGCTAGGGGATTGGCAGTCGCCGAACCGGCGGAAAAGTTAAAGGCAGTCGTCGCCTGTGGTGTTGAGGCGGCAGCGGCAGACACCGTTGCCGAGCCCGTAAAATTAAAGGCCGGCTTGGCGGGAGTCGCATTGCCGCCGGCGCCGCCAAAGTTGAAGGGTCCAGATGTGGCCGACTGCGGAGACAGAGAGAGAGTGCATCCATTTAGAGAGGATCAATTACCGAATGTAGTGCAGCTTTGGCTGTCATGTTCCGACACACACGAGTTCCGATTCCGATATACTTACAGACTGGGAGAGAGCCGAAGGGCCTCCAAAGTTGAATGATGGCTTTGCTGCTGTTGCACTGCTTCCGCCGCCGAATCCTCCTCCTGCTCCTATGCCGCCACCAAAGGCAGGCGTGATGGCATTACTGAACATAGATGCCTGGCCGGACGCCGAGGCAGGCGCTGGGGTAGGTGCAGGCGAAGATTGGGGAGCCATCGAGTTACCCACAAAGCCAAAACCCGTGGTGGGGAGTGCTCCATTACCGCCAAAGGCTGAAGTCGGTGCCGGAGTTGGTGTCGCGCTGGCGGCCGATGCACTGCCGAAGGTTGTCCCAAATCCACTGCCGAAAACAGAGTTGCCGGACACCGCCGTCGGGAGGCTGGTGCTGTCGGTCGCGCTGGCCGGGGCTATGCTCCCATTGCTGGGGGTGGGGCCGGGGCTAGGGCTGGGACTAGCGCTGGGGCTGGGCCAGCCAAAGTTTACGGGCTTTGTCAGGGCGTTTGCCGGTGCACCCGATGCCGCTCTCTTCTCCCCAAAGCTGAACGACACTGGAGCTGCAGCTGCTGCTGTAGCTGGTGCTGCAGCAGGAGCTGGTGCTGGTGCTGCAGCTGGAGCTGGTGCTGCATTGGTGGTGCTGCTGAAGCTAATGGTCGTGCCGCTATTGTTTCCCGTAGCTGTTGAAGTTACTGCTGCTCCAAAGATGGAGCCCGTCGCATTGGATGTCGGCGCTGCCGTCGATGCCGAAGTCTGGCCAAAGAAGAAGGTGTTGCTGTTGCTGCTGGGGGCTGCTTTTGTCGTGGAGCTAGCTGGAGATGGACTGCCAAAGCTGAACAAACCTGGCGCTGGCACTGTAGCAGCAGCAGTAGCAGCAGTAGCAGCTGTAGCAGGAACCGATGCTGGCGCCAGTGTTGCAAAAGATGGGCTAGATGTTGTGGCTGGTGCTCCTGGATTGGTGGTGGTCCCAGTCCCAAAGAAGGTCACAGATGCCGTCGTCGCCGTGGGCTGTTGGCTAGTGCTGCTGCTTACACCACTGGTCGTGGCGGAGGCGGGAGCGCTGAAGCTAAACATGGGCTTCACATTGGAGGAGCTGATCACGCTGGTGGCGCTCGAGTTGCTGCCAGAAGTATGCGTCGAGCTGGACACGGCCGATGATGACGAAGGTAGCGACGGGGCACCAAAGCTGAACACTTGACTCGTGACAGTGGTAGCAGCGGTAGCTGTTGCTGAAGCTGTTGCGGTTGCAGTGTCGCTGCTGGAGGACAGTACTGTCGATGTGGTGGTGGGGGCTCTGAATAAAAATTGGCTAGCGAGGGGGGACGCTTTTGCTGCTGCTCCTGCAGCTCCTGCTGCTGATGTTTCGATTCCCGTGGTTGATGTCGCCTTTGTGGCAGTCGCTGCCCTTAGATCGATCGACTTAGGAATCTCCTGGCTGGAGAGGGCTCCGAACTTGAATCCACCCGTCGAAGCGTTATTGCTGTCTGCCACATCCTTGCTCTGGACGAAGCCAAAGGAGAACTGAGGAGCAGCATTCGATGTTGCAGCCGGCAGTGCTGGCTGGACTGGTGCGGTTTCATTTGCTTTGGCAGCCACAAACCCGAACGTAAACGTGGGCACAGGGTGAGTGGTGTTGGATGAGGACTTGCCGTCGTTGCTTCCCGGCCTCAGTTGCTCGCAGCAACAGCACTTGGAGAGCGATTGGTCGTTCATGGCCATGCACGTCTCGCACTCCCAGCTGACCGCCTTCTGGGCAGCCACCAGCTGCTGGAAACCGGCATCCTGTTTGACTGCCTGCTGCTGCTCTGGGACGAAGCCAAACTTGAAGCTGGTGTTGTTGCTGCTGCTGGTGCTTGAAGAGACGTTCGTTGGCGGATTGCTTGTGGAGGAGTTCGAACTGGACTCGCTGCTGGCATTGGGATTGCGCGACTGGCAGGCGACGCACTCGACGGCACTCGTCTGATTCATCACCAGGCATGTTTGGCACTCCCATGTGTTGGCCTTGGGCCTGAAAGCCTGCCCAAAGCCGGAACTCGAACTGGATGTGGAGAAGCCCGATCCCGATCCGGAGCCAGAACCGGAACCGCACCCCGGGCTGTTTGTAATTGAGAAACAGTCGGTGGTGGTCTTGCTGGCGGCTGTGGCAGCTCCCTGGCGGGGCGTCTCACAGGCCACGCACTTGCTATCCTCATCCTTGTTGGATATCATGCACGTGTCGCACTCCCAGGCACTCGATGACTTCTTGAAACGATCTCCGAACCCGCAGGCACCCGAGAACGAAGCTGCATATGTAATTGGAGCTGGAGCTGCTGCTGCACTAGCTGGTAGAGTAGTCTTGGAAGGTTTTGGCGTCTCGCATGCTGCACACTTGGCCAGCTCGGACTTATTTCTGATCATGCACACATCGCACTCCCATTCTGTGGGCGATTTCATAAACTGCTGACTAAAGCCTCCTACTACTCCCAGCTGGCTGCTGTTGCTGCTGCTCGGATTATGTGCGGCTGCAGTAGTGGTGGGACCGTTCATGAATGGCAGCGACTGCTGCTGCTGCTGCTGCGGCTGCTGTTGTCCCTCCAATGGAATTGGTTCTGAAAAGGAGAAATGGCGCGTGCTCCTCGATTGCTGTGCAGTTCCGCCATCCCCCAATAAGGGTGTGGGTTCCGCAAAGCTGAATCTACGTCCTGATACGCTGCTAGGCTGCAGGACAGAACTGCCACTGGCATTAGGTGCAGGCCGTGCTGTTGCTGCAGCATTCACATTAGCACCCACAAAATTAACAGCAGGAATGGTGACTGCAGTTCGGGGTGTGGGATTCATCTGGTGAACCGCCGTCGTGTTGGCCGTCACCGACGGCACCGATGGCACCGATGGCATCGATGGCACCGTCGACGTTGCCGGCGGCGGCGGCGGCTTGATTACCAAATCAAATGTCGGTGTATTTGCCATGGCTGGGAAATTGATCACCGGCAAGTCGAGGGGTTCGGGAGCCAGTTCGATTTCTTCGCGCGGCTCCTTGCGCGACGACTGATGACTCAGCCGGGAACGCATCTTGTTCGTGTGACTATTATTATTCGTGTGACGGACTGGCAGAGCCGCCAGGGCAATCGTGGTGGCCCCTGCGGCCGATGATGCATTTGGCTTGTAATTCAAGAGCAATTCCTTCGAGCTCTGGCTGACCCGATGCAGGCGACGCCGTTCGAGTATATGGTGCATGGTGGGAGCCAGCAGACTTTGTGGCTGCTGCTCTGGGGCCGGGGCTCGGCTTGTGTGCATCTGGGCCAAATGATTTGGCCGGCAATAGGGACTGCTGCTGCTAGAGTTACGCTGCTGCTGTTGCTGTTCCTTCAGTGTGTTTCCGAGGCGCTTCACATCAATCAGAGGCGTGGAGTAGCTCTCCAACAGGCTTAGGATGCGACGTGTGGAGGTCGAGAGGGACATGCTGTCCAAGACCGATGTGTTTGGTGGTGTCTCTGCTTGCATTTTGGGGCGCATAACCAATGGCTTTAAGCCGTAGCCGGTATGGGATGCAGACTGATGGGCGGCCGGTGAACTGCCGCCCGAGTTCATGGCCAACGATGACGAGGAGCCCCCACTCTGGCCAAAGATGCGATTTTGTGCCGAATTGCCACCGAATGTGGTCTGGCCCTTGTAGAAGGGCGAGCTTGATGTTGAACCAGAGCCACAGGCCGAGGCGGAAGCACTGCGTGTCAACAGCCGGCTGTCGCTCAGGGCCGAGGAGCTGCCGTAAATGGAGGCATTGAAGCGCCGCCGCTTGTTCAACGAATTCAGTGAGCACGTCGAATTGTGATGCGGCGGCTGGGCCGAGCCGCGCGTAAATATCGACTTTGCGCTCTGCAAGTTCCCATAGAACGATAGGTCGCTATTGCTGTTGTGATGGTAGGGATAGGAATCGGAGGCCTCCACTACCTCGGGATATTCATTCAGTTCGCTCTCCAAATCTGCCCCTGCCCCAGTTCCTACTGCTGCTGTGGCTGTGGCGGCTCCCCTCTTCGATTTGATAATGTTATTGTTGTTGTTGCTGATATTATTATTGGATTTGCAGATATTCAGTAGCTGCTCAATCCGGTCATTATCCGACTGTGCCACATCGAGGGATGCTTCAGGAGGACCCGTCGCTGCCTGCCCCACCAGAGGGGGTCTCTTGTGGTAAGCCAATGGCACGGCGGACAAACTGCTGCTGGTTTGCCCGAAGCTGAAGCTACGACCGCGTGGCTGCTCTACGACTGGGATGTTCAGCGATCGACGTATACTGCAACGAGGACAGGGACGACGACGAGGACGAGAACAGCGGATAATGGTAAAATATCTAGTTAGTAACGGCAGGAAGTTGGTCAGGGTTAGAGGGGTAGAGGCTCACCTGACTGGCAGATCTCCTGTGGTGGCCTCGGCGGCCGTCTCGTTGCCCGTAAAGAAGTTGTATCCCGGCTCACGCTGCTGCCGCTGGTGATAGAGGTTCAAGTGGGTGCGGCGATGCGGGGCCACGCCGCCCGGGTTCGAGCCACGGCTATGGCTGCGGCTGCCCAATGACTGAGAATTGCCTGAGGTGAATAGTTGGCCGCCGGAAGCGGCAGCAGCGGGCGTTGAGGATACCAGGGGCAGTGGCAGTCGCCGCATGCTTGGCAAATGGACGCTTGTCTCCAGCTGCAATATAATTTTCGATTTGAGATTAGGAATATAATTAAGAAGAGGAGATGATAAGCTATCCTATCAAGCTGATTTCACTCACTTCGACCTGTCGACGCTTAGCCGGAGGACAGATGGACGCGTGTGCTGGATCATCGTCACCATCGTCCTCATCCTCCTCTTCGTCACCATCTGCCACATCGTCGTCATCGTCATCGAACTCATCATCGGCGGCAATCGCAGTCCGCCGTTTGCGTAAGGGGAACACATTGTATTCGCTGCGGCGCGTCTGCTCATCCTCGCCAACCAAATCATGCTCGGCTATGTTGTCGGCCAGGGCCACCTCCTCGTAGTCCAGACCTCGTGCAGCGGCACCATCATCCACATCGGGTAGCAGGCCCCCGGCGGGTGAATCCTCGCCATCTGGTTCGGCCAGCTCAATGCGACGGCGTCCTCGTTTCCTTTTCGTTAGGGACGTTGTTCCCGTTGTTCCGTTCTGCTGCTGCAGTTGCTCCTGTTGGGCCTGCAAGGCGGCGGCCTTAGAGGTTGGCGAGAACCATGAAGCTGGCAGGATATTTGTAACGTGCAGCTTCATCCTTCCCATGAGAGACTGTAACGAAACGGAGCATTTCCAGTATTTCGCGCGAATTTCGACCTCCGGCTCGACTGTAAAACTGTAACTGTACTTACTTTGCGGGAGACGAGGGGTGCGCCGCCACCAGAATCATCTTCGGCCCCCTCCTCGGCCTCGGGCACTTCCTGGAGCGGCGTGAGCGGATGTGTGCTCGATCCCGATCGCGTGCTGAATGTCGTGGCTTGGTGTCGTTGCAGTTGTTTTTTTGTTTGGTTGTTTTGGTGTGGACTATCCTCGAACTCAGACATTTTATTGGATTTTAAGCCGGCGAAGAAACGGCACGGCACACAAAATGAAAACTAACCAAAAAGAAACGAACACACGCACACACACAAACGCGCAAAACAACAATAAAAAAAAAAGAAATAGAAACGGAACACACTGTTGCAATCCTGGGCGAGTGTGTGAGTAACGTCGGTGTCAGTTCAATGTATGTGTGTTACGCACGCCGTGTCACTGTGTTGGTTCTGTCGCCGAGATTCCACACACGCGGCGATTTTTTTTTTACATTTATTTTCTTTCGATCTTTTTTTTGTGTTCTTGCACTTTGGCGCCAGAAAGTGCAGCAGCTCTGAATGTATTTATTTATTTATCTATCACACGGAAAATATGCATATTATATTCCTCTGCAAGCAAAAGAGACGCGGTAAAATGAGAATCACATCGGGATTAATAATTGTAAAGAAAATTGTGTACACACATGCATGTAGTAAATTGTTCGTTTTTTTCACATCTCTGATCATATGAGGATTATGTTTTCATACTGATTTCGCCAGTGAACCAAATATGGACAAAACGAGCGGGGGGTTCTTTTTTTTAGATATATATTTTCTTTTAACTTGGCGGTGGTCGCTGACTGCCGACTGCTGTTGCTTGGGTTCCTGCCTGGATCCACGCTTGGCGCTGCGCCGGACAACACACCGCACTAGAAGCGTTATCCTATTTTATTTTTGCTTTGCCTTACCGCCTGCCTGTTTGATTTCGGCCTACTAATGCTGGCCGTTTTTATCGCTTCGTTTTTTTCGTCTTCTTGTTTCTTTTCTTTTGCAATTCTTCTTTTATACACCACACACACACACGCGCGCGCGAGATACCCAGCTATGGCATTCGCCTGCAAGCAAATGCACTCATTTGTTTCAAAATGCTTGAGTTGAACAGCCAGAGACGCAACGAATGGCCTGCAATTCTCAAATCATTTTAGCTGCACGCATTGCCGAAAAGATTTGTGTCGTAAAACATAATAGTGAGTAATTTTTACAAAAGAAATGAACACTTCACAAAAAAAGCACGATTTGAGAAAAACGCGTGTAGCTAATAGAACGAGTAATAGCAGCTCATCCAAAAGCAACGAGTCAAACCGCGACGAGTGCGGGATTATGATGCGCTAGTGTATTTTTGGCCAAACGCGTTGCATATCGATGTTTTATTATGCAGGCATTCAAAGTTGTATATCGGCTTGATGGTGTTGGACATTATGAAAGACATGCATGAAAATCACTAATCTAATCCATCGTATTCAATATATAACTAAGCTCCTAGCTCACTGGAAAAACAAACTGCCTCATACATATGTATATCTCTCTCGCTGTCACTGCATGCTTTACCCAAAAGGCTGTCTGGTTTTTTGCAGTTAGTCTGTTATACCCATATGACATTAGACTTTGAAGCTGCACTAGCTGCAAAAATAGAGATAGCTTAATGCAAAAAGCATGCAGTGAGAGCGAGAGAGATATTTTCGTCCAGTTGTTTTTCCAGTTGAGCTGGGAGCAGCGCTGCGGTAGAGCTTATCGATTGCTATACTTTTAGATACGATTTTTTTTGCTCGCTGGCTGCGTGTGCTGGAAAACAAAATTTTTTGTTACAAATTGGGCCTCAGTTCTTCGACTGATAGCCGGGAGACGTGTTTAGAGACAACTACGAATATTAATTTTGCGTTTTGTCTATCATGCTATCTCTATCTTCGCAGCATTAGCAAAGGACTAATGTCATATAGCCATTATCAGAAAGTCATCGGAAGTAAATATTGATATATTCTGCAAGGGAAAATAGCTGTCGATATATATTATAGCTCGTTTTCTGCGCTGAACACATCTCTAAACACTAACACTAGTTCGGACTCAATTTTTATTTATTGGCAATCATTTTAGATTCAAGAATAGGACATAAATCGAAAGAGTGCAATCCTTAAACGCAGCGCAGCGTGCAGTGGGGAGCGTTCCGAATCCGATTTCAGTTACGAGACGAGTGTGTGCCCCTTTAGAAAACCCACAGTCGGCACCATGAGCGTGTTGGCGTATCCACGTACAAACGATGAGGAGATTTTTCGTCACTGCACAAAGGATTGTGGCGTCGTGACGGCCACCGAGGACTTCCAGTATTTCGCCCTGCGCTGCATCTTCTGCAGCGAAAAGTTTCTCTACTTTGATTCATTCATTAGCCACATGCAAACGGTGCATCTGGGCACCGAGGGGCACGTTCCCCCATCCAGCCTCTCCCTCAGCTTTGGCGAGCCCATGTCTCTGTCGATGGACGAGGATGACCTGCACGAGGGAATCCATCGCAGAAATGGGCACCACTTTGACGAGATCGAAGACTTGACCGATGCGGACACTGCTCTGCTAGAGCCACAAATGGTCATCAAACAGGAGCTGCCGGAGCCGCCATGCAGCGACGACGACGACGACGAAGACGCGGATCCCGACCATGATCACGATCACGATGAGGATGTGCTCCGTTTGCCGGCAGACGAAGACGACTCTGAGGCCATTGACGACGAAGAGGCCATCCTGCCCGAAAGCGATGTGCCCGCAATTATTCCGAGACCTCGCCCCCGCATGAAGGTGACCAAGCCGCGTGTGGATGTCAAAAACGAACCCATCACCGCCGACGGTGACTCGTCGATGGATGATTATGGCGACCATGATCGGAGTTACATGGGCGACAATGAGAATGACAATTCGGGCGAATATTTTGACTACAGCGGCGGCAGCAGCAGCTTCAATACAGCGCCCAATCACACCTTCCCCGGCAACGAATCATCCGATTTTCTCAGCTACGACGAAATGGTCGAGGAGTCCCTCTTGGGGGTAGGTTGCATGCACCATATATTTTACCTTAGATTTGAGTCTACTGCGAATTCCATTACTATCCATAATCCATTAACTTAGCGGGATCGTGAGCTTACGATGCACATCAAGGATCGCAAGATGATCCAATTCCTCATACAATCATATCAGCGCAATCCGTTCCTGTGGGACCACAGTGATGCCCAGTTCCGGGACCGTGTAAAGCGTGCCCGCTTCCTCGATTGGATTGTCCTGGAGTTTCAGAGCCGTTTCAACATCTCTCTGGCCAAGGATGCCATCACCAGGAAGTGGGACAATCTGCGGACCGTTTACAAGCGCGAATGCAATCGGATGGCCCTCGAGAAGACGAACATCAGTACGCTGTGGTACTTCAAGGAGCTCCATTTCCTCAACGAGGTCTACAGCTACAATTCCAAAATGTCCGATGCTGTTGTCAAGGTGAGTGTTCATGCCCCCCTCCATTGGAAACTTGAGCCACTGGAGCCACCAATTTATGTAAACATCCTCTTGGCTATACACAATAATAATAAATAACAAATCGCCCCCGTTTGTGTTTGGTTCCGTCTGTCCTTCTGTCTCTCCGTTTCTCCGTTATGCTTTAGGAAACCTCATACCGTCGCCGATTTTCAGCCATTTGGAACGACACATCGACAGCGAAATTGCTGAGTATGGTGAAGCGATATCAGTGCTTCTATAATCGCTTCGATCCGGACTACCGTAGCAAGGAGCGTCGCGGCGAGGGCCTGCACCAGATGGCCATAGAGCTGCAGCAGCTGATTGATGTCACCACCATCCAGATCTCGAAGCGCATTTCGCAGCTGCGCTTTGACTACTCCAAGCAGAAGCTGGAGCGCCTCAATTGCGATCGTGCGGGGCGCAAGTTCATACCGAATTACATCTACTACGATCAGATGAACTTCATGGACGACGACATACCGCCGTTCAAGTGCCAGCACTGTGCAGAGATTGTGCAGACGCTGCGCGAACTCGACCTTCACATGCTCACCCACCAGCCAAGCCTCGGTGGCGGCTACTATTGCAATGTGTGCAACATTCAGTTCAACAGCGCCGAGGAGTTCGATAGCCACAAGCAGCTGCATCTGGGCGCCGGCACCGAGGGCAAATTCAACTGCGAACTGTGCACGGCCAGCTTCCGGGAGAAGTCCAACTACGATGAGCATTTGCGTCGCCACAACGAGGAGCTGTTCCTGCCAACGCTGGCGCTCAATCTGAATCACAGTATACTGGAGACGTCAGGCCCCGCCGATTCTGGTTCTGGTTCGGGTTCTGGTTCTGGCGACGCTCATAAGCGCCGACGCCGCCGCCGGAGCGGTGTCCAATCGTCGGACGAAAATGCCGAGGACCAGGACGACCAGCAAGACGGAACAGCAGACGGAGAGCTGAAGCCCTTTGGGTGCGGCGTGTGCCAACGGAGCTTCGCGACGCCCGGCCACTTGAATGCCCATCGCATTGTGCATCAGGATGAACGGGAGCGCTCGTACAAGTGCGACTATCCGCAGTGCAGCAAGTCATTTATGGCCCGCAACAGCCTGTTCGAGCATCTGAAGTTGCACTACAGCAACGAGGAGTTCAAGTGCGACATCTGCGGCAAGACCTTCAAGTCCACAAAGAATCTGCAGAATCACAAACAGATTCACGACAAGGTCAAGCGATACGTCTGCCAGATATGCGGCTCGGCATTCGCCCAGGCCGCCGGCCTCTATCTCCACAAGCGACGACACAATCGGCCCAATGGCGCTGTTGGTGCTGTTGGCCGATCGGGTCGTAGTAGTCTGTGAGAGGGACGAGAGCGGGATCGTGATCGTGATCGGGATCGGGATCGGATCAAAACCAAGGCTGGATCTGTTCGCAATCGTGGACGGGGTCGCGGTCGAGGAAGCGCCAGTGGTCGTCATGTCAAATAGATTGTTAAGAAATGTCAACGTCCTTCAATTTGCCTAACAACTAACAAGGCAGCTAGCTAGCTTTTTCTTTTTTAACTTTAACTACATTACATGTATTTTAATCTTATGTAATATTAGTTTAATTAGGCATTTAGTTTGTTCATCTGAGCGCTGGTACCTGCGGTACTTAAACGAAAAGTATTCCCCACCAGCACCAGCTGCAGCTGCAGCTCCAGCACGGCAGTCTACAAATAATCGAGCAGATTGAATCCAATCCTACCTATAATTAAGCTTAAAGTCGTACACAATTCTTCCCTCCATCATCATCATCTCAGCTCATCTCATCCGATAGAACAAGCAGACACTATTGTACTTACATATGTCCATGTGGGGGAGACATACAGCGCAACTCCTTGACAGATTCGAATTAATTATAGTACGAGTTGGAATTATTATATACACATTCCTATGGCCCCATCCCCTTGATCCTCTAACAATCCCCCTCAAATCGCAGAGTGTGTGCGCGCGCGTCGAAACATTCCAGAACTAAGTATTTTATATCAAGTATTCTATGTATCGTAACTATGTACGTATTATGTATAACGAGCGATGGATCCATCCACAGCAGAGGTCGGACCCTCAGGCTTACAATTACCAGCAATATTTAATTTTATAAGTTCTACGAAGGCAACACAAAACAACAACAAACACCATGTACAGAATGTTTAAGGAGTCGTAAGGCATCAGAAAATTGCCCGAAAAGAGAGAGTCCTAAGATGGATAGATGGTATAGGTGCAGATTCGATTGGTATTTGTAATCGCTTGCATGTTTCTAGAATTATAGTTTGAAATTAATAATTATTATTATAAATATATTTTTTTTTTATCTGTTTCTGAATCAGTATTCTTTTCAATCACTCTTTTAATTTTTTGACGATTACAGTCGAACTTTTTTAAACTCAAAATCCACTTCCCAACCCGCCCCTCAATCTGCCACTAGAGAAATTATACTTTTAGAAAATAAATCTAAGATATCTGCCGTTCCCAGGAAATGAATCATTATTTATACTTCATTCGACTCAAAGAAAGACTTCCATTGTAATAAATATCTAAGAATAATCGAACATTTTAACACAGACTACGCGAGTATTTAAGGCAAGGCAAACAAGATTGAAATTTCTCAAGCATTTTCTTAGAATAATGGAACTTGGTCCTCAAAGCGCTATGGCCTGGAACAATTACATTTAGTTTAATTCAGCTTTGGGCTTGAAAAAAGTTCGATTGCAATCCCCTGCAAAACATTCGATGCTATTACTAATACGAGCATATGTAAATGCTTACGTTTTGAAGACAGAGAAGGGGCTTCATTTGGCTAGATAAATGGTTACTTAACCATTAATATTAATACTAAACATTTATGAATATTGATAATAATATTAATGCTGATGAGTGTGTAAAACCAGTTATGAATGCCTTGTGGCCACCTGATATCTTCATTGTACAACCAACGACTGACTGAATCCTGAATACAGTGCGAAGGGAAGTTCGAAGGTTCAATCCCGATTCGTTCTATAATTGCAACTGTATTTTGTAACTGTAACTCTTAATATAACTATGTAAATATGTAATTTGCGATGATGCACACGCTGCACACGACCTGCTGATTGATTATAGCAGCTAAATAGGCATTTACCCTAAGCAATCAGATCCAGAGACACACACACACACATACGCATAGCCATAGATCCAAATAATGGCCGTTGTCCCCTAAACTTGGCTTAAGCAAACTGATAGGATGATCGTTTTATCTCCCCAAAAACATAAACATACATATATATAAATAAAATCTCTGTCTTTCAGTCGAGAGTAGTGGAATACAGCCATTAGCAGGACTATAGGACCTTCTTCATTTAGCACAACTCACAGGCTTTTGATCCCAATTACCGCAATTTATGCGCGTTTGCATTTTGATTTGAAAATAAATGGTAATAGTTATGAACCACTTGGTCTGGCTTATCAGAGGGAGAGATCGCAGCGTAACTGATAGGAAGGGGGGAGTAGAGTCGGATCCCGTAACCACGGTTGCCACATGAAAAGGATAACAATTCGCCAAAGCTTCAACTTCAGTAGAAAAAAATTGCCAAAATTTGTATCTTTAGTAATTTAAATTTCAAACCAGTTTTGCGATCGAGTCCCTTACCTTAGTTTCGATTTCAAATCCATCTCAACTTTCTTTTTACTGCAGGAAAATCATTTTATTTGCAGTTTCGTTTGCCTCTCCCCTAGAACTTGTGAAATTTGGAATTAGTTAAAGGCAAAAAGTAGTTAAGGGTATTAGTCCAGTAGGAGAACATTTACAAGTGAGTTGGGGGTCACGATCACAAGAGCAAAAGGTGTAACAAAAGTGCGCTTCCAGAAGAACCAGAGAACATACAAACAGTAAACCCTACATTAATCCTAGATCTGGCTGAAAAGGATGAATAATATGAATAGAATATATATTATCCATTAGGTTTAAGAAGAGAAGCAGCGGCTTCGAATTCTGTAAATGTAAATCAAACAAAACAAATAACAAACAAATGAAATTACATTTTTATTTATCCTAATAATATCGAATCGATTGAGATTTTAGTGCGATACATACATTGTACAAGCTTATATTCGAAGCATTCTCGAATAAAATAGGTTTAAATAAGTAAAAAAAAAAAAACAAAAACCCACACTTCAACTGTTTTATTTATGATTTTATGGAACAGAACGGATCCCGTCTGAGTGGACGCTTGAAGCTACATCGATTCCTCATGTCCCCAAGGAATGCCATTTGGTCCAGAAAAGAAACTCTAAATGAATATCAACTGGTAGCCCCAAAGTATTTGTACACACCAAAACCCGGATCCCTTTGGATTTTCTTCCGTTCTGCGTCACTGTTATCGCTAATTAGAGACTAAAGTTTGACCAGCCTTTGGCCAAGACGTAGAAACGATCACTCCGGTGGGGCGTGTGCCAGCCCATTTCACCATTTCAGGGGAAGTAGTGTGCCAATTTTGTATTTATTATTTTGTCTGTGATATTTAGCACCCCGGGGCCTCGGGCTGTGTTTCGATCGATTCGATCAATTAGCAACAGGCAAGCCTCTCGGAAGTTGCCGGGCGGTTCGCTGCCATAGCTATCTCTGGACTAGGTATGTATCTCTTATGCTTATGCCGTGCCAGCTGGCTGGCCAAGAGAGCTTCCACTGTACGAGCTGACATTTCAAAAAATTTCGGGTAAACACATTAATCAGCGAATAGACTTACGGATCCATAATTATACGCAAAACACATACATGCATAGATTAGATTAGGGGAATGGTGGAAAACAGACTAAAATTTGATTTCGATTCGGGGTACTCTTTTTTTAATCATTGCATTACTCATCAACAATTTGAGTGCAAGTTTTTTTTTGTACATGTATTTAGCCAGTGGCTGGCTATATCTCATATAATCGATATAAAAACAACAAATGTAGAACAGAATGAATGAGAAATTCAGGTTTGTTCGGGCGCAGGTTCAATGTTCCGAGTGTTGTGGGCGCTTTGCGAGACAAAACGCAGACCAAACTGAATGGACAGGATCAGCGGAGCGAGGATGATCGATCGTTGACTAGATTCCTAAATAAGCTCGCCGTGCTCATTCACCTTGATGATGCGCACGCGGGCATGGCGCTCGGATAGGAGCTGATCGATATTTTTGCCGGTGTTTGTGCTGGTAGTGCCCTCGCTGTTGGCGAACAGGCCCAGATTGTCCTTAATCAGGTGATCGACCGCACAGCCGTCGCACTGGAGAATAACAACGCCGCTGTAGTAGGCCTCCTCGCTAATGGTCTTCGTGTTGCGTGTGTTGCACAGCTTGCAGCGGTAGACCAGCTCCATGCGACGCTGCATGCGGCGGAAGCGCTTTAGCGTTGTGGGGGAAAGTGAGCCGCTTTGCTGACTAACCGTCGCAGAGCGGCCAATGTCGAACGGCTTGGCCGTGAACTGACAGGCATCGAGTATGGAGCGTGGTATGGATAGCGGCGATGGCCGGGCATCTTTCAGCGTATTGTTCGCATCGGCAAGAGGCAGGCTTGGGTCCACAACCGCCGGCTGATTTGTGGCATTGAGGATGGCGTTCTGTCCATTCTGACGCAAGTAGTTCAATGTACGCGATGTGAAGATGTTGCGCAATGCGTTCATTTTACATCAGTCTGTGCATAATAACGGCGATGTGGTGGTTTATATTTGGTGACTAGACGTTATTTGTTACTACGGGCGACACTAACGCACGTGCTGGCTGGCTTAAATAATTAAATTTTGTTTTTTTGACCCACTGCGCCGTGGCCGAGAATTAGGGATGTTAAAAATATATATTTATATATCAATATATCGATATATATTCTTGTTGGATAATATACTTGCATATATATATAAATACTTGTAGGAGATAGTTTTCGGACAGCCGAAGTATGGATATTTTTGTGGGATATATCATCAACGGAAGTACTTTTCTGAATTCTGTTTTTTCACGCCGTTGCATCAGATATACAGATTCTACTTGTCGATGTCCAGTTTGTCTTTATCGGTATTTGTGTGCGATAAGCGAAACTTATCGGCGTTTTATTTCGAAAATAACAATATTATAGACGAATTGATTATTTTAAAATAAACTATTAGCTTATGAGCCCGGCTGCAGCTGGGAGTTGCTCGCCCAACCAAATTGCATATCTAGATGTCCCAGAAATGTATTATCTAGCGTTTTTTCAAAAGTATAGGCCTTTGAGGAGGACTTATCTAGATTAGTCCTTGGTATATTTAATCAGAGATAGCCGAAGGGAGAGGCTGGCATACCGGTACCGTACCCGCGGAGCTGCATGACCTTAAATTGTATAAGCCTTTCCCGTATTATTCGATATATTCGAAAAGGGCCGCTTAATTCCATTCTTATCAGACTGCCCTCTCACGGTACCGATAACGAGTTGTGAAATTCCTCTGCAGCTGCCCCACTTACCAAATTTCATGTTGGTTTAAGCCCAGCAGAAGCAAACACAACACAATAAAGTGTTCTTGGTTCAATACATATAATTTAACATATACTCATTTTCCAATACGTGCGTTTGCTTGGGGTGAAGGAAATATTAGCAAACGCTTGATCGGGAATTTGGGACGCCAATGGAATGGAGTACTGCATGAACACTGACTAGATGTTGGAGGAGCCGTGTGCATGTTGAGCAATATGCGAGTAAAGTCTTCTCAACATGGATACGTGGGGGACGACGGGGATGCTGGCGGAAGCGATGACAATGAGTTGGTGGAACGGCTTCCCGGCGATAATCCGTCATGGCGGTTATTGGTAATCTAGGTATTGGATGGATTGGATCCATCTAATCACAAGAACCATCTAACCAGCCATCACGCCATCGCTCGTTTACCTTGCTGCAATCAAAGAGTGGCTTGCCGAGCTTGTCGTTCACGCGATTGTGGAACATGCACAGCCATGAAGACAGTTCCTTTTGGGAGTTCACATTGATTGGGTTCACGGCCAGGCTAAAAGGGAAACGCACGACTTAGAGAGGACGGGCAGCACGTTATGTGAAGCGGACTTACTCAGTACGGAAATCCTTGGCACAAAATTCGCACGGATAGAGGCGTGAGAGAACTTCAAAGAAGGATTTCATGTCACGCTTCTCATTGTCAGTCGGATTATCAGAGTAGAATGCCGCCATCGTGTGGAGCAGGCCCCACGTAGAGATGCCGAGGCTTACTTTGTCCAACGGGCAATCCTCACGTGGCAGCTCGGCTGCGTTTACTGTCAACTTCTCGGCCGCTGCCATGTGCTTTTCCTAAAAGATACTCGCCGGTTAATCCGGGGGTCCGGGGCAAAATGATTTGGTCAGAGGCAAACTTTAGTTACCTTGGAGTTCTGCACATCTGAGATGATGCGTTGCTGCTTGGACCATGACTTAAAGTCGTTGCAGGTGCGACAATTGGAGTCCGCCTTCCCCTGTCTGTGCGAGGCGAAACCATGCTCGGGCTGCTGCCGTCGGAATGAAGATGGATCCGTCTCGGACATTATTGAAGACGGATCTCGTAGAATACGCAAGATACTTTGTTGCAATTGTCGCACGTAACGCCGCGCTTCAAAGAACTCTTGCCTGATAAGTGTATGTTCGCCTTGAAAGTAGTGACGTTCACGTTGGAAAAATAATGATGAAGTTGTCAGCAGGCGGACTGAAATCTTGAAACTTCGGTGAACTATTGTGGAAATCATAAAATTCAATAGCATGGTTGCCACCTTGTTTTAAAATGGCACATTTTGTCGAAAGAGTTTTGTTTATGCTGCAAAAACAATGTATTTAGACAATTTGCAGCAATTACAAAGCCTCTGGTGTAGATTGCGTGGTACGTGTTCTGATCTCTTATCATTTTTGTATTGTATAAGCTTACGAAATATTACTATTTGGCGGCTGAAAACCAACAAGTTAAAGAGTAGGGTTGCCGCAAACTACAGCAGTGATCGATTGCAACAGCTGCAAATCGATAGACACTGAGCGCGCGCACGAAATTGATCTTTTGAAGTGGGCAAGGCGTGAAGCACTAAAATACAAAATTTCAGTGCCCAAAAACAATACTGTACTCACTTGTGGAGTCGAGATGCGCCGGTAATTTATGGGCCAGGCAGTACCAGAATCGGGCGTAAACCTGTCTTTCTTTTGATAACTGCAAATTTCCAACATACACAACAAAAAATATTTTTTGAAATTTTTGAAATTTTAGAAATGTGTCTAACACATTCGTGTGACATGAATTAAAACGAGTTGTGTGTGTTATTATTCCAAAGGCACACTTTCGGTTTATTATTATTATTAATACGATACAATGTAAAAATTCATTTAGTAACAACTACGGCATTGTAAAGACAAGTTAACAACAACTGGCCGGGGAGGGGAAGAGTGGGCAGGGGGCAAGGGGGGGTTAGCTCTGAGCAGCTGACAATGGTTAGGCAATACACATAAATAATTACTCGTGTAAACATTTAAAAAAAAATTATAATAAAATGTATATAAATGTATGGTAAAAGTGGTGGTGGGGGCGGTACATGACTTAGGCTTAGGCGTAGTCCCTGAACATGGTGAACAGACTGTAGAGAACGCGCAATGTGGACTTAAGGTCCATGTTGACGATGTCCTCCGGCCGGGCCTTCGGCTTGGGCAGGCCCACGTCCTGCATCAGGTCAAAGGCGAACGCTACATTGTTGACCATTTGGTCCAGATCCTGCGGCGTCAAATGGAACTCGTGCAGCGGCACAAAGAATCCACCCAGCAGGCCCATCAGCAGGCAGAGATAGACGCCATCACGGAAGTCCGTGTTCAAGTCGGTTATCTCAAAGTTAAGCTTCGCCAAGTGCTTGTTGACGAACGTAATCAGGGATTTCTTCACCACGGCCAGCTTGTCCGGCGCACAGTCGATCAGGGTATCGAAGGCATCCTTCTCACACCGCATGCCCAGATCATCGTATTCGGATGTAATTTGCTCCTGGAATTTCTGGGCATTCAGCACGCCCGCATTCTTCTCTGCAATCACCACGGTAACAAACACGTTCTCCGGCAGGCGTACTGGCGCTCGGAAGTGACGCACTAGGGCGACCAATAAATGCAGAATGGCCACAATGTTCTTCGAGTGCACGCTGGCCACTGACCACTTGGGTATTTTCTGATGAAAGCCGAGTGTCTGTTGAAGGGGGAAGCAATTAATTAATTAATTTATTAATGAAATATTATAACAGCTGCAGGATGCAGGATGTAGAATGAAAAGCTACACACATGGTTAACGGCCTTCAGGACTATGTTGAGCTTCTCGTGCTGTCCCTGCTCTGACTGTGTGACCTCGGGCACATCCAGCTTCTTGCCCGTCAGTTTCTCCCAGAGCTTGTGCAGCACCTGGCCATCGTACATGTCCTCCTCCAACTGCTGGACTATTATGCGCTGCTCGGCCAGCTCATCGTTGATCCAGTCCACCAGAATCCTCTGCAGTTTTACCACCTCCGGATCGTTGATCGACTGGGGATCGATGACAGCGCGCTGCTCGTGTTCGCCTGCAGGGGCCAGGATTCAAAAGAACAATTATGATGGACTCGTACAGACCCCCTATTTAGCAGATTTACTTACGCAGGGCATAGTCCTCGGGTGGTATGTCATATTGGTTGGGCGATCCCGGCGAGTCGATCGCGTATTTGCCCTCCTCTTGGATTTTCTTCACTACGTGGGCGACAAGGGAATCAGGGGATTATCAATACGGCAGGCAATGAATGATGACGACACAATGACCACCCTTTGATGAAGCAGTTTGTGCCCCCTAATTTCAAAAACACACACACACATGCACATAGAGATCATGATTTGTTTGTATGCGTCACAAATGACGCAATGTTCTCAATAGCTGGGGCCCAGCACAGGCATAGGCGCATCTGTTCCCATAAACGCTCCCTAGATGTTATGGAAGGCGTTGTCCGGGTACTTTTTGACCGCATTTTGTTAATTTGATGCGTAACAGGAGATTTGATTGGGTCTATACCATCTTAGATGCTATATCAAATATATTTTAAGGTGTTTTTATAAAAGTATTTTCTCACCTTCGCGGGTGCCGCGTTTGCGTCCCAATGTGCTAAATTTGTCCCAGAAGCTGTCTTCCTTTTCGCCCTTTTTGATTGCCGTGGGCGTGTGCGGGGATTTTGGACGACTGAGAGTAGACATGGCGACAAACTAAACAAAACAAAAAACAAACGATTTCGAGGCAAAGGCACTTTTTATGTTATTGTTTCCAATAATTTCTCCCTGGGTTGCCACCTCTCCAGACTATGTCCGCTGTCGTTGCCCAACACTGACAATAGTGCATTTTATGCATTAATTTCTTTGAATTTAATATTTTTACAGTGGTTAATTAGAATTTAATCTAACTCTATGGATCGAAAAATGTATTTTATATAGAATTGGGCAGCTGACAGGCCCGAACTGCTACCAGCTGGAGCAGGACGAATATGGGCGAGAAGACCTCGCTGTATTCCAGTGCCGTATTCCTGCCCGACAGCTTGAGACACAACAGATACTTGAAGATGGCAATCAGTACTAGGAAGTAGGTGCTCCACATGAAGCGATGCAGCGCTTTGCGCTTGTTGTCAGAGTCCAGATACATGCGGATGCCGACAATGACGCAGAAGTACGCATTGCAGATGTCAATGAAGAACAAGGGACTGAAGACGGTGAACCAGTCTTTCATCAGCTCTGGGAAAACCTCATTCAAGGTGCCGGATATCTTAAAGGCTAACGTTATGGTAAACACCAGCAGGCCGCACAGGTTGACCAGGATCTCAAACTCAGTCAGGCCCAGCCAGCGTACCAGCTCCGATAGTTTGAACATTCTTACTTTAATGACCTAGGCGCCTACTTCTTGGCCTTCGCCTTCTGTGGCTGCTGCTTCTGCTGGTGGTGGTGTGGTTTCGGCGGCTCGCGTTGGCTGAACTTTGGTAGAGCAGGCTGAACCGGAAGCTGGGGTACATCAATATTAAATAGATTGTTGCTGAAGATCTTGATGTGCAATGCAGAGTTATTTCGCTGCCGAAAGGTTATATCGTCCTCATCACAGAGCGGATGCAGCTCGTCCACCAGCTGTATGGTGGAGGTGTTGATGGTATAACCCAAGGCACCCTCTGAGTTCTTGATAAGACGCAGGGCTAAGTTGAGGCCGCGAGTTATCGAGTATCCCATGCAATGCAAGTATATCTCCTTAACGCCCGAATTGAGCAGTTCCTCGCATCGCTTCTGCTGTGCCTACAATCGTGTGAATGTAATAACCCATACTTGACTATTTACTATTTGTTAAACGCAATCTAATACACACCTTGAAGTCTGTTTTGCTGGTAATGTAGATGTTGCAGCGGTCGTTGGCAGCACGAGGCGGTTGCTTGCGAACCACTCTGTGATTGGCACTGTAGTTCTGATTTCGCCGCGAGTGGTTGTTTCTATTGTTGGTTCTTGGCTTGGCCCCGAGCTCAGGCGCATTACTTTCCATCATCAGATTAGGTTAACTATATCCCATACATTTACTTTGTGGTGTTTTTACTCGGGTACGTAGGCTCTGGATAGACGGGTTTTCCGCATTAGTCAACACACGTTTTCCAAGATTTGGCACCCCTACACTAGCTGTCACTTTGACAGTTGTCGATTATTTTACGCTGTCGTTTTACATCACTATTCTATCGTCAGGGGTTCGTCGCCAGTTGAAAATTTTTCGCCTAACATTCGGAACAACAAAGGTATGTTTTTCGACCCAGAAACGCAATACTAATTGCGTTTGCAAGCAAATTGTAAGCCTCGGTATTGATTCAATCGCATTAAAAGCCACCCAAAATACCCACGCGCAATCTTGTGGCGAACCGAATTCATACTGAAGCACACATACACACACACACGAACTTACGCATTACCATCTCCTCGCTGTTGAGGCTTTAGCAGCAGGAAAAAAAGTGCAAATTACATAACTCGTTTATTTGTATATACAAAAATTAGTTTGAGGTACAAAATTCTACATAATCTGCATAAGTAAGTTACTAAGTAAGCGAGCCATCTAAGTTTTACATTGAGTTACATAAGTCTTAAGAGTGGCGACCGAATGAAAAAAAAGAGAAAAGAATCGAATCGATTCGAAAATACCACCCAATCGCAAGTCGATGTGCCCCCCCTGAAAGCCTAAGTATATTCCTAACCACAAATGTAGAAAAGAAAGACAAACCTCCTTGCACAACGTTTTGGTTCAAGTAACGTTTTGTATTCATGCGTTCAAGTCATTTTTCCATGCAGGCCGAATATCCGATACGATTTCAGAGTATCAAAATCCAAGAGTTCAGAGTAAAAACAAGCACAAATACACACAAGCAAGGCAGCCAAGGCAGCCAGCCAGCAGCAAGCGTTGGCAGAACTACGGATATTACAGCCTGGATAAAATTACTGCCGACAGGAGCTAAAGCGGAGAGACAGCGCTCGAAAGGAGACATCATCTGATCTGATCTGGTCCGGCAATCATCTCCTAGTGGACAAACGCAAACAAGTAAATTTTACCATTTCTCATTTTAATCAAGTCAATCAAAAAGAAAAAGAAAAATAACAAGAGATCAACAATCGAAGACTCGCTCTCGAGTCTACTAAATCCAAAGTATCCAAATTGCATAAGAATCCCCATGTCTGGGTATATCTTGTGAGGTGGTGCTCAGTTCTTGATCAGTATATTCTTGTTGCCTCACCTGGCTGGCTGCTGTTTGCTGGCTGCTGTCTGCTGGCAGTTGCTGCAGCTCCAGCTCCAGCTAGGTCGGAGGAAACCAGAAACTGCTTGCCGACCCACAATGAACGATTAGCTCGATTTTGAACCACTACTTACAGATATACAGAAAAGAAAACAGTTACAAATACAGATATTGTGTATGCATAGGTATTCCGTAAAAGCGAAAACTGCAACTGCTTGATTTAACGCGGCACAGTTTCGAATTGCAGATCAACCCGACATGTCGGCGGCTCGCTTGCCCTACTATCAACAGGATCATCCGCCGGACCAGCAGCGGCGCGGCGGACGCGGCCAGCGCGGCTATCCCGAGCGCAACGCCTCCGGCTCGCATAGACGGGAGCGTAGCCGCTCCGTAGAACGCCGCCGCTACAGTCGCAGCCGCTCTCGCTCCCGCAGTCGTTCCGTAGAGCGTTCGGGCCAACGGCGACGACGTGACGAGCGGAACGACGAGCGACGTCAACAGCAGCCGACGCGCTACCACCGCGAAAGGGACTCCAGGGAGCGTTCGCGGGACCGTTCGCGGGACCGTGACCGCGACCGCGATTACTCCAGACGCTCCGGATATTATCGTCGTTCAGACTCGCCTGTATCATCTGGTGGCGGAGGCGGAGTCGGCGGCAGCTCCAGTTCCAGTCAGCGACGCCATCGTCAATCATCTGGAGGCGGATCAGATACGAATACCGCACAGAATCCAAACAATGAGACCCAGCCAGCTAACAGATCGAATGCCATGTCCGCCGTGGGCGCCTATTACAACTTAGACACGGAGGAGCCATTCGACAAGGAGCGCATTCATCGCGAAATGGAGGAGAAGCTGCGTGAAACCCTCGCCAGAGAGGGCAAAGTTTATCCGCCACGTAAGCCTGAGCCGCCGTCGCATCCTGTGTTTGCCAATGATGGATCGTTCATGGAGCTGTTCAAGAAAATGCAGCAGGAGAAAAGGCAGCAGATGCAGCTCGGCCAGGACTATCAGTTGGAGAATAGTGCGCTCGCAACTGGCAGCACAGACCTACAGACACCGACAGAAGCTCAACCGGGCATACCCTGCCTGCCCGCCATTGCAGTGGGAGCTGTCAATAGTGCGACAGCACCCTACATTGCCGCTGCGGCGGCCGGAAAATCTGCTCCACCGCCCCCCATGGTGGGACGTCGGCGTGGCGGCAAGGTCCTGAAGACCGGCATGGTTGCCAAATTGAAGACACAAAATGAGCAGGATGTGGATCCGAAGGACTTCTGGTCGCTATATTTAGCCGAAGTCAACAAATACAAGAGCAATGCCTGCGATACCGACAATGGCAAGCGTCCATTGGTCAAGTAGGGCATGGAAAAATGAACTTGAACGCAGAAGGCGCTCCCTATGGAGACAGTCCCCACAGGAGCGATCCTCCCGTTTGGTTTGCTTTATACCCCGCACCACACCAGTCACCAGACACACTCGACACAATCCGATCTGGGCATCACGCGCCCTTAAGCTCACATACAAATTACATATGTACATTATGCAAATGATGGTAGATCCGCAGAGAATTGTAGTTTCCTGAACAAGAGATTTTTTGTGAAATGTAAATTACGAGAAATCGTTGGTTTTTTTTCGATATATACTTATATAGTGCATATGTATTGTATGTAAATTTTTCACACGTTAAGGGACGAAGCTGTAGCCGCTGCCTCATTTAAGAATACTAATGATTAATCATAGAATAGCTCTTAAGGCCGTAGCATAGTGGATTTGTACGTATTGTATGTGTATCTCTTACTACATTATATACATCCAAACATATTCATATATATATATATATATATTCGTACATATATTAGCATATTATTAGTGCATAGCATAGCGCACATTCAGCATCGACAAAAATGTGAGGAACTAATCTATATGATTCTTTATAATCTATCTCTTTCTCTCCGTCTCCGTTCATGCACCAAAACCTCGACTTTGTATCGAACCCTGTTCCTTATTTCATTATATTTTATGTTATTAACTTCGCGTTCCACGAACCACATCTCAACCGACTATCAACCGCCATCTATCTCTCTATATCTTTCCCTCTCTATATACCTTTCCCCCTTGGTTTACAATTTGCTTGGTTTTTTTTTCTGTTCTGTTCTGTTTTTTTTTTCTTTTTTATTTTTTTTTTCTCAACTAAAGTCTATATGCAATTTTTCATGTCTAAAAACAAAAATAGCGACAAGTCACAAGACAGCAGCAACATGTCGGCCTATAAGCTGGAGACCGCCCCGTTTGATCCACGTTTCCCCAACCAGAACGTGACCCGTTACTGTTACCAGTCGTACATCGACTTCCATCGTTGCCAGAAGAAGCGCGGCGAGGACTTTGCTCCCTGCAACTATTTCCAGAAGGTCTACAAGACGATGTGCCCCAATGCCTGGGTGGAGAAGTGGGACGATCAGCGCGAGAGCGGCACATTCCCGGGCCGCATCTAAGCCCCGGTCCTGGCCCCACAATCCCAGAAACCAGAAGCAGATGCGAGAAGCAGAGTAAAAACACCAACCCTACACGCAAAACAGACACAGAACAGTGTACACGACACGTAACAGAAACCCAACCAGAGCAGAGTGCTGTCTCCAACATCCCAGGATCTAGCCAGGATCTAACAATTGCAGCAATAATGTCACACACCAAATTGTTTATGTTTTTATTTCCCGGCGGTGAAAAGCATTAACAAAATACAAATACACGATTGTTCAATTCTGTGAATACCGATTCGATTGTTTATTTATTTCTTTTTCGTTGTTGTTGGGCTACAGACACGGGCAATGCCACTGTTAACACTGTTAATGTGCAATTAACCAATAAAAAAAAAAATTTTAATGATTAACATTAACATTATGATTTCATAATGGGGATCCTTGGGGATCGAAGCTCTTTATGCCCTTGTCTTTCCAGCAAAGCTAGCTACATACATACAGAGGTCTGCATGAATAGCAAAAAACCACACTCGAATTATCCATGCCCAAAATGAATTGAATGAATTCGAATACGACGCCGATAGATTACGAATGAGTGAGAGTGAAGACGAGTATTTAGAATATTTAGTTTTCCGGGAATATTGAACTTAGAAAATAGCCAGAATTAGCTTTAAAAAAATAGCTGTTTTGCCAACAGTGTCTGCAAACCCCTGTCAATTGTTGTTGCCTTTCCTGGCTCCAGGCTCTCTTCAAAATCCAGAGAGGGAGAGAGCGCTCGTACGTACTTTTAGGTTATGTGCGGATGAATGCATAGAGTGCGTAGGCAAAAAATCGGATAATTCGCATGTTTGACGCCTATCCGTCTTATTCGTTTCGTTTTGTGCACTCATTTATTCTAACTCCAACAATTGAATGCTGACAACTACGAAGCCAAAAAGCCGAATCCGACTAACTCTATGTGCGGCGCACTCATTAAACTCAATTCAATTCAAATGTCATCTATTGGATTTTTTATACCCGGTACTCGAAGAGTATATTAGATTTGTGCCAAAAGTGGATGTGTGTAACACCCAGAAGGAAGCGTTTCCGACCTCATAAAGTATATATATTCTTGATCAGCATCAATAGCCGAGTCGATATAGCTATGTCTGTCTGTCCGTCCTTCTGTCCGTCATCATTAGCGTCTATAGCTCAGAGACTATAAAAGCTAGAGCAACACAATTTTGCATCCCGACTCCTGTCCTATCACACTGTTACAAGTGTATTTCAAAATTTCGCCCCGCCCCCTTCCGCCTACTCAAAGGACGAAAATCTGTGGCATGAACAATTTTAAAGATACGAGAAAACTAAAAACGCAGAATGACCATATCTATCAGAGTGGATCAAATCGGATAATAAATATAGACACAATGAAGAAAACCATTTCGAAATGCATTGTTCCCTCTCGCTCTCTCTCACACACCGGGGTGGGTGCTATGCCCGTTCGTCCAGATGAGCGCCTAGATCTCAGAGACTATAAGAGCTAGAGCAACCAAACTTTCTATCCATGCTCCTATGATATCACTTCAATACAAGTGTATTTCAAAATTTCGCCACGCCCTGGGTCAGGTCGGATCATAAATATGGCCAGAAGGAACAAATGAAATTTCAGTGGCCTTACAAGCGCTTACTCATTTTCTCCGTCTCTCTCGCACACATCTCCATGAGTCGTAGTTAAGACATATGTAGATGTACAAATGTAGAGAAGACAGATGTAAAAAACAAATTTAAAGAAAAATGGAAAGGGTTCGACCTTATTTTAACATGTAATAAATTACATATATTGTAAGCTCACATACATATATAGAGGTCTTTTGCGCTCTCCACTTGGAATAGTTTATGGTTTGGTTCGAATTTTTGTGTTCAGCGAGTGAGAAAAAGGGTAATCTGTAGAGCAAGTGTTGTCACCTACCTTGTAACGTCGCTAGACCCTACAGCTGAAGGGAGTTGTCTCTATTTGTCATCCTGCTGAACTTCCGGTCTGAGCCAGGACACCTTCTAGATGGCTTCGTCCGAAAAGAGCTCTTGCATCCTAGCTTTGCCAACGATTTCATGGAATTGTTCAAGCACAATTAGGGCCAAGAAAATCTCTCCCAATTCAGCGCACTCTCATTCATCAGATAGATAGATCCTCACTGTGGGCCGAGCGAGCTGCAAATAGATTGGCTGCTTCCAGCATAGATGCTCAGGACTCTTCCAAAATAACCGACTTCTCCCAAGATTTCCGCGGCACCCCTGTCATCCTGATTCTGTTAGCCTTTTACTTTTCCTTTGCACAAGTCGCGGGGGACAGTCTTAGTTCTCAGTCTCAGTCTAAGCCAAGTCCAGAAGAGTCAATGGATATGGATGTGCATTATATGTATGTGCAGGTCAGAGCTCTTTCCATCTCCCTTTACATAATTACTTTTCGGTAAATAGGTTTTCTTCACCAAACAACATGCGAGTAGATTTTCTAGAGCATCCTCTATAGGAATTCCATGGATGCATGTCCAAGAGAGCAAGATTACGAGCAGCGAGGCTAGATAGCCCTAGGAAACCCCAAGACAGATCATCCTGCATCGTTCAGTCCCGTTGGCATTCAAGTCGAAGCCTCGGATGGACCTTTTTTTGGAATACCATTGGAAATCAACTCTGGTTTGAAAAATATTTTGACTGAAACTAGCAGGCCTGGAAATCGCTCGACATTTGTCTGTTCTCTAGACCCTGGATTTTATTCCGAAAATATTCAGTACACCTCTGGACGCTGTAGAGAGAACACATACTTATTTTCGATAAAAAAAACCTAAATTTCGTTAAAACTGTATCAAAATTAAAGTGAAACAAAAATTTTAGTGAACAACGAAAAATTTATACAAATTCTGAATTTAATTATGACAAAAATAAGTTTATAATTAGTTAATAATTAATTTATCAATTGATCGGTTGAATTAATTAACTAGGTAATGTAAATTAGACAATTAAGACAAGATGCTGTATTTATACTGCCGTCACAGGCCCTCCAAGAGCCACATGGCTACTGCCACCGCCTTTTAAGTGCAAAAAACAACTCAAAGAAATACAAAGGATTTATCTTTTGTATTCACCCTATAGTATTCCTTCGGCCGGATGTTTCGGACTGGCTGGCCTGTTGGCTCTGGTGTACTACACCGATTGGAAGGTAATTGCCGGTTATATTCCACTCTACAACACGAAATTCCCTAAACCCCAGGGAAAGGAAGCAAAGTAAAGCATTTAATTGTATTGTTCATGTTTCCACAAAAACAGTGAGTGCATAAAGATGTAAACATTTTTATAAAGAAATATCTATATAAATTACTGAATTTCAGCTCTCAAGAACGACCCTTGAAGTTCGTGACTAGCAAAAAATCAAAACTACTGAAGTTTGTTTTGCCTTTTCATTCGAAAGTGCACTTGGTGGCAGTCAAAGCACCAGCCGCAAAACACGAATACACGTGACAGCCAAACCGAACAGCAAAAAAAAACATATGACCAAAAGGTGTCAGGAGCTTATTGGAAAACTCATCAGAATCTCTTGAAACTCGATACCAGCGACCCCGAAAACACCCGCAAATCAAGTTGCAAGAGAATCGAATGTGTTTTTCAAATAATTTTCTGACATTTTTTGGTCATATGTTCTTTTTTGCTTAGGCTAGAACTGAACTGCACTCGTACATACTTATATACATATATTGACTGTGATTAAAAAAAAAAAATTATAACTCGATAATTTTTGTTGGATCTTTCCAAATACAAATTCTCTATAGAATCAGAGCCCTTCACACAGGGGAAGACAAACAGTTTATAGTGATTCAAATCCTGCACAGTGATTTATCCCAACTCGATAGCTAGTTCTGAAAAAGTGAATAAGTTCAGATCCAAACGAGGGGGAACGTTGTGAGCCGCAGCAAAGGTGGCTACCAAGAGCTACTTTATAATGGAAAAATTATTATGAAAATCATTATGAAAATTGCCAGTTCCTGAATCCCGATTGGCCGACTCTGAGATAGTCAAAATACGATCAAAATCTATGGCATAATTTCTAATATTTTCTAATTATTTATTGATTGTATAAACATAATTAAACATAGATGTGTATAAGGAAATAAACATTCGAATAGCAATTGAATAGAATTGAACAATTTAACAATTGTGAACTTGTGTGTTTGTCAGTGAGCCCCGAAAAGTGCGCGTCCCCATAGCCCAAGGGATGAGGTGTTCGGAAACGACTTCAAGTTAAATTTCGAAAGAAACTAATTAAAGGCACGATCCAACTAAACCGAATCGAATAAATCTTTCAGGATAGGGCTGGCCAGTTGCTCGAAAGTGTCCAAGTTGTGGCTCCCGTGATGCTGACGTATCGAAATCAGCGGAAATCTCTGCGCGACACAAAGGTCAACAATTGGCCAGCTTGAGTGCGAAAATCCACACGCGATGCTATCTGGACATGTTGGGCGCGATCATACCCGAATCCGGGAACATCGTCGCCGGTGGCATGCGCGTGCTGACAGATATGCACGAACGCGGACTAGAAATCTCGATCCCCAGAACCAATTTCATCATCCAATGCTGCGCCACTTGCTCCTCGGAATTAAATCAAACGAAATCACAATTTCTTATTATCTAATTTATTTGTTAGACATTAACAGTGTCAATAGTGGTAGGTGTCCGTAGCTCCGTAGATGTATTAACAGAATTAAACGTGGAAATGTATATGCATATAAACATTCGAATAGTCATTGAATAGAATTGAACAATTGTAAAGTTGTGTTTGTCAACGCTTCTTGGTCCCCATAAAACAAACATTTTGGTGTGAAGTTTTGACTGCAATTGTTAGATCCTGACGCTTGGAGGTACCTCTGCTGTTCGGTTCGGTTTGGTTGTCATGTGTATTCATGTTTTGTGGCTGGTACTGTGACTGCCACCAAGTGCATTTTCAAATGAAAAGGCAAAGCAAACTTCTGTAGTTTCGATTTGTTGTTAGTCACGAACTTCAAGGGTCGTTCTTGAGAGCTGAAATTCAGTAATTTATATAGATATTTCTTTATAAAAATGTTTACATCTTTATGCACTCACTGTTTTTGTGGAAACATGCACAATACAATTAAATGCTTTACTTTGCTTCCTTTCCCTGGGGTTTAGGGAATTTCGTGTTGTAGAGTGGAATATAACCGGCAATTACCTTCCAATCGGTGTAGCCGACAGGCCAGCCAGTTCGAAACATCCGGCCCAAGGAATACTATAGGGTAAATACAAAAGATAAATCCTTTGTATTTCTTTGAGTTGTTTTTTGCACTTACAAGGAGGTGGCAGTAGCCATGTGGCTCTTGGAGGGCCTGTGACGGCAGTATAAATACAGCATCTTGTCTTTCAGGCCCATTTTTGAATGAATGGGAGATGACGGGCCGCCTGCTTAAATTAAAATCTGTGTCCCATGTAACAAATCTAACACTATAAATAAACGAAAAATAATTGAAGCAAATGAAAAATAAATGCAAGCTAATTTACATTACCTAGTTAATTAATTCAACTGATCAATTGATAAATTAATTATTAACTAATTATAAACTTATTTTTGTCATAATTAAATTCAGAATTTGTATACATTTTTCGTTGTTCACTAAAAATTTTGTTTCACTTTAATTTTGATACTGTTTTAACGAAATTTAGGTTTTTTTTATCGAAAATAAGTATGTGTTCTCTCTACAGCGTCCAGAGGTGTACTGAATATTTTCGGAATAAAATCCAGGGTCTAGAGAACAGACAAATATCGAGCGATTTCCAGGCCTGCTAGTTTCAGTCAAAATATTTTTCAAACCAGAGTTGATTTCCAATGGTATTCCAAAAAAAGGTCCATCCGAGGCTTCGACTTGAATGCCAACGGGACTGAACGATGCAGGATGATCTGTCTTGGGGTTTCCTAGGGCTATCTAGCCTCGCTGCTCGTAATCTTGCTCTTTTGGACATGCACCCATGGGAATTCCTTTAAAGAATGCTCCCAGAATTCAACACCAAATACACAGTCTTTGGCGGCGCCCAAAAAGCAGTCCCCCCGCACAAGCAAATGCTTCGAAACGGAATGCCCAATAATAAAATAGTAAATTGTATGTCTGGGGCGTGACGAGTTATATTTTTTCTGAGACTGGGACCGACTCCGCCTCGCCAAAGACTGTGCATTTTTTATAGGATTGTGGGACTGACTCAACTGCCCATGGCATTAACGAACAGACGAAGGACAGGACGGTCAGACACGAAGAATAGCCCAAGAGAGAATTGAAGAACCCGTATTCCGGCCACGCGTATTCTGCCCTTAACTAAATGGAGGTGAGAGCTTCATGTATCCCTATACATTCTTAGTGCAAAAGGAAGCGTGCCATATGTAGTTCTTGGAAGTAGCCAAGTTCGACTGCGTTGCTCCTCGAAGAGACGAAGGATATGTACTGTACATATGTGACAGCGAGAAGGAAATATTTTCGATATAATAAAGTTCACAGCTTCTTATACAGAACTGATATCCAATTAGATATAGCCATGTCTACCCGATACCCAAAAGGCACACAGCAATATTAGCGAGAAGGAATCGTTTTGGCCCCATTAAGTTTCCATAACGCCTCGCTCGGATCAGACCAATGTTCTTCGAGAAAAACTTGACAAGATGCTCTCAGATTAAAGAAAGGACACATGAGTAGATTTGCACAGCTGTTGAAAATGTTTATTTTTGAAAAAC